>PVHP010004996.1:0-67911 GCA_004024765.1 Zapus hudsonius
TTTGAACACTTCAACCCCACTTGGTGATGTTGTTTAGGTTGGTTGGTGGAAACTTTAGGAGGCGGAGTCTGGCTGGAGGAACTGCTTCGTTAGAGGTGGGCCTTGAGGTTTTATAGCCTGTGCACCACTTCCTATTATTCCTCCATGAGGATGTGATGATGTAATACCATCTGTCTGCTCCTGCCATGTTCTTCCTACTATGATACACTTCCCCTTGACATTGAAAGGCAAAAATAAACTCTTTCAACAGCTTCTGGTCAGGTATTTTGTTCCAATAATGAGAAAGGGAGTAAAAAAGAAATCTTTGTTATGTTGAAATAGAAGAGGTTCGTTTATTGCTGTGGCATGTCTAGCCTAGATTAACTAACCCAACACTTGCTAGTCTTTCTCTGATATTTATCAACCACTGTGAGCTATACTACCTTCCCCAACTGTTAGCATAGATCAATGACCTATGGGTAATGTCAGATATGTGAGTATCTTTCAACAATCAGTAAGATATCATGAAAAGGTCCAATGATCACAAGTCCTGGACTCCCTGGGGTCAGTGATATCCATTCTCCTTTTTTTTTTTTCTTCAAGGAATCATAAAATTTCACCTCATACATGAAGCTGCATTGCCTTGATGTAGCAAAAGAAAAAATAAACGGGTGAACAGCATAGAGCCAGGGTCAGTTAACTATGGGTCTGTCAAGCATTTCAGTAAATAATGTTTCATTAGGACACAGCCAGGCTCCATTCGTTCGCTCATCCAATTATATTTTATTTATAGCTATTTTTACACTAGAAGAGCAGAATTGGGTGTTTGTGACAGAGACCATATGACCCCCCCAAGGCCTGAAATGTTTGCTTGCTGGTCCTTTGCAAAGTAAGTCTGCTAATTTCTGACCTGGAGATACTGAAATACGATCTGGAGGTGCAAGGCTTTCCCTTAGAGACATACGACCTTCCAGATCTTCCTAAGTGGCCTTTCTCATCCTGACAATTCCTTCCTTAATCACCTTTTCAGGTTAAATTAAGGTCTTAAAAGAACTCATAAAACTGCAATTGGATTATCTGCTAACTCATTACCCCAATTAGTGCGGTGAGGCTAATACCTTTGGTAGTTGGGTCTGTTTCTAGTGATCTGCTGGGGAGTCGGTGGACTGAAGTGGGTGGGCGAAAAAGAGAAAGGAGAAATGGGTCTGGAACCAGGCTGATCACCAGAGTACAGAGTCACCTTTATCAGCCCCCGAGTTTGGATCATGCCTAGGTGTTTAGAACTCAGCATCACCATTCTGCGGGTGTATTTATCCAACTATATTTAGATTTCTTTTTCTTTTCTTTTTTTTTGCTTATGGGTATATTTAGTTTTCTTAGAAATTCTTTTTATTTGCTGTGTGTGATGTTCATACATGTGTGTGTGTGCATGTGTGTGTCAAGGCCAAATGCTGATGTTGGCTGTCTCTCGCAATCATTCTCCATCTTATTTATATCTTATGCTAAACCTGGAATTCAATGATTTTGTTAGATAAGCTAGTTGGTAGGCTTCAGTGGTTCTTAGCTGCTTCCTCCCCAGCCCTGGGATTAGAGGCACTCAACACCAGGGTTGACAATTTCACTTGTTTTTTGGGCGATTTGAACTCAGGTCCTCATGACACTCTACCCATCTCTCCAGCCAAGTTTTCTTAGGTTTTAAGGTCAGAAATTGTTCTCTGATTTGAGGAAACAGAGAGGCACACAGCAGTCCTTGAGAGTGTGTGTGTGGGTCCTCTGTCTGGAATCCTGTGCCCTATGGGCTGAACTGTATTGTCAAGGCTCTGTTTATGCTCTTGGGCTCTGGGAAGCCCTTCCCTCCCTGGCCAAGTCTAGGCTGGCTATTCTATGGGCTCCATGTTTTATTTTAATCATCAGTGCTTCTGAGTAAATTGTGGCCCCATGCTTTTGAAGACTTTTCTTAGATCCTTGGTGGGCTGCATTCCTCCAATAGAGAGAAGAGTCGTTCTGTAGTAGTTTGAATCAGATGTCCCCCATAGCCTTATGTATAATTTGAGAGGTGGAGCCTTGCTGGAGGAGGTGTGCTTTTAGGACTGGGCTTTGGGGTGTTATAACCCAGTCTCTCCCATGCCATGGCTTAGCTCCTTCTTGCTCCTTCCTGCCAGGTACTGTGTGTGGTAAGATGGGATGCCCAACCTCTGTTCTTGACCATGAAGATTCCCCTAGAGACTGTAAACCAAAATAAAGCCTTTCCTCCCATCAGGTGCTTTGGGTTGCAGGTGTTTTGTCCCAGAAACAACCAGGCAACCATATCACCTTTCCTGCTTCCAGATCATTCTGAGTGGCCTAGACCTTGTGATTCCCAGCCCACATGCTCTTTATGGCTGCATGTGAGTGTTAAACAGGCAAGTTGCATGGTGCACATAGGTGTTCAGAGGTGGATCTGGCCAATGAAGCACTTACTCTGTGATGGCGTTTTGATTTCTGTGCCACCACACCCATGAAATTGGGGACACCTTTCTCATTTTCAGTTGGGTGAATGGCTTGATGCTACGCTGTTAGCTAAGGTGCAGAGCAGCACCCTAAGATGGGAGTCATGTGGCACCTCTCCTGTCTTCTCACAGGCAGATGTGCTTGTTTTTAGACTTTGTGTGTATATCTGTGTGTGTGTGTGTGTGTGTGTGTGTGTGTGTGTGCGTGTGTGTGCGTGCACATGTGAGTGTGGGTAAGTGCTTGCCACAGTGCATCAGAAGTCAGAGGAGAAACTTTGGGATCAGGTCCTTGCCTTCCACCTTGTTAGAAGCAGGGTCTCTTATTGTTCCCCACTGTGTACATCAGGCTAGTTGGTTCACAAGTATGAGGGAATTTCTGTCTCCCAAATCATCATAGGAGTGCTGAGCTTAGAGATGCATTCTACTCCCTTTTTTACGTAGGTTCTGAACTTGGATCTAAACTCAGGTCCTCATGATTGAGTGGCATGCGCTTTACTCACCGAGCCTCCCCACCAGGCCTGGAAAAGTATTTCTGTACAGTCTGAAAGTGCATCCCAGTTTTTCCCATTGGGCACCGTCTGCCAAATTCAGTTACCTGGCACCTGCAGACCTGGAAATGAACAAGGAACCTTTCCCAGCAGGTTTTCCTTTTACTGACCTATTTCCTAGGGGTGAATCTTCTCCTGGAGGACTGGCAACTTTGGTAACCTTGCAAAACTGTACTAGACCAAGGCAGCCCAGGAGCCCTTGAACTGGGGCTGCTGAGTGGTAAGAGGGGAGAGGGCAGTACT
This sequence comes from Zapus hudsonius, assembly GCA_004024765.1. Lineage (NCBI taxonomy): Eukaryota > Metazoa > Chordata > Mammalia > Rodentia > Dipodidae > Zapus > Zapus hudsonius. The sequence continues at coordinate 3,260 of PVHP010004996.1, forward strand.
GGGGACCTAGGTTGAGAACTGCCCCTCCAGACATGGCTCTCTTCCTTCCTTCCTTCCTTCCTTCCTTCCTTCCTTCCTTCCTTCCTTCTTTCCTTCCTTCCTTCCTTCCTTCCTTCCTTCCTTCCTCTCTCTTTCTCTACCTTCCTCCTTCTTTCCCTTTTTCTCTCCCTCCCTCCCTCCTCCTTTCTTCCTTCCTTCCTTCTTCTTTTTTGAGGTACTGGAGATTGAACACATGCTCACATATGCTAGGCAAGATCTCTACTCCTGAGCCATATCCCCAGCCCTCATTACAGAGGTTTCTGTCCTGACTTGGTTATTTGGGGCTTTGGGACTTCTACTGTTTTCAACACTTGTTTTTAAAACATTTTATTATTGAACATTTCTGTTAAATGTTCAAAAATATTATAGTAGTAGTTTGAATCAAATACCTCCATAAACCCATGTGTTCTCAATGCTTGGTTCCCTGATGGTGGTAATTTGGGAGGTGGAGCCTTGTTGAAGGTGGTGTGCTTCTGGGGTAGGGGGCTTTCAGGTGTTATAACCAGCTCTTTCTTGCCAGAGCTTGGCTCACTCTCCTGCTTTCCACCTGTTGTGGCAAAGGTGAGCTCCAGCCTCTGCTCACACCATGCTGTCCTGTGCTATCATGAAGCTTCGCCTCCAGACTGAAAACCATAATGAATTTCCTCCCATCAGCTGCTTTTGGTCATGTGCTTTGTGCCAACAATGAGAAGGTAACAACACCAGTCAAGATCACCGGAAGTGAAACATGGTGAGAATATCTAAACCAGGAAACATCACAGAACATTACAAATCATTGCTTCCCTTTACCCCTCCCCCAATCCAGCTGAGACATCAACAGGCCATGGTTTCCTCTGCAGGATACTGTGACCTGCCTGGCTGTACTGGAGTCACACCCCAAAACGGACCTTTTATTTTTCCAGAATCAGGACAGTTAACATGAGCCTATATATGTTTCTTGTAACAAATTCAAAAGAACAGAGTGTAGGAAATCAAAGGATATTATCTTTGAATCCAGCATGTCTTCTCTTATGGAAGTAACTTTGTATGAATAGCCTTCTAAAATTTTTCTAAAATTATACAAACACATAAAGGAAAATACACATTTTTGTTAGATACATGGAATGAAGCCACACATATTTTTCAATACCTTCTTTTTTCTCACTCTAAAAATAGACCATGGGCTTTTGTCCTAGTTAGAGCTATGGTATTTATTCTGAATGACGGTAAAGTATTCTGGGATACCGTCTTTTTAGTAGCTATTCAATTTCCATTTGTTTTTCTCTTTTGTTTATACAAATAATATCCCAGCAAACCATCTGTACATGTCAGTGTGTGTGCATGTACACGCACATGTGTGTGTGTGTGTTTGTGCATACTTCTTTAAAATGAATTCCAAGGACTGAAATTGTTGCATCCTTAAATAGTATCTTGGCAAGCAGGGATAAATTATCTAAATTATAAAATATCACAAGATTATATGAATACCCTCCATTTCCAACAAGCAAGCAATTCTAATTTTTACAAATTTCCACCAAAAATAAGTATTGCCAGCAATTTAAGAGTTGAAAACTTGTTCAAGTAGCATTTTATCATTGACTTTTGTTCTCTTATTAGTGAATCCCAACTATCTTTTTTTTTCCATCTATCTTTCTTCTCTTGTCAATTACTAATCCATCTTTCCTTGCTCATTTTTTTCTGTTGAATCATCCACTCTAAAAATCAAATTATAGGAGCTATTTGAATAAAATATAACTTGACCAATAGTCTCGGATATGCACCACACATATGAAGCCTTAAGTCTATTTATCTTTTAATTTTGTATATTCCTCAAGCCTTCATGCTTGCACATAAGTGCTCTGTACCAGGGAGCCATCTCTCCAGCCCTAGTCTAAGTGTTTTACTAGAATATAATAGGTGTGAAGCCTGCCTGCTACCTAACCTCCAGCGCTGTGCCCCACCCCACCCCTATCCTTGGTTCACCAGTGTGGGATCTCACAGGGATTTCCAGCTCTCTAAGTACTCCTGGAAGAATAAAATGTGATTCTCTATGCATTCCTCCCCATCCTAAACTCTACGTTCCTTCCATCTGTCACATCCTCCAAAATCACTGTCATGTTTATGGTGAAGGCAGTTTTGGGTGGATTTATGAATGTCTACAGGGTAGCAGCTATCACCCCAAGGATTAAGATGCTGGGAAGTAAGGAGAAGAAGTCAGGAAAGGGCTGCTGGGGGAGGGGCAGACACCCTGTACTGGGATGGAAGACTGCTTTCTCTGAAGACTGAATCATGGCTCCCGGTTGTCCCCTAAAAGTCGGAGCAGAGCAACTGGACATCCACACAGATGTAGTCAACATCTCGTTGCAGGCACACTGCACCAGACCAAAAGCAGCTTGTGGAGGAATGGGTTTCTTTTGGCTTACAGACTCAAGGGGAAGCTCATGATGGCAGGGAAAACAACGGCATGAGCAGAGGCTGGCCAACATCAGGTGGACAACAGCAGCAGGAGAGTGTGCCCAACACTGGCAAGGGGAAGCTGGCTCTAAAACCCATAAGCCCTCCCCCAACAACACACCTCCGACAAGGTTCTTGTTACAAAATTGCCATCAGCTGGGGATCAAGCATTCAGAACATGTAAGTTTATGGGGGACACCTGGATCAAACTACACATTCACCTTTCGTGTGGTCTCCTGGTATACTGAGTGCAGTTCTATCTCTCCCCTTTTAAACAACTCCCCTTTTAAACAATATTTTTATTTATTGATTGATATTTTATATTTATTGATTATTTTATTTATTGATATCTTATTAATATTTTATTTATTGAGTGCGGTTTTATTGACTGAGTGCAGTTCCCCCCTTTTAAACAATATTTTTATTTATTTTGCAAGCAGAGAGAGAAAGAGAAAGAGAGAGAAGAGAGAGAGGGAGAGAGAGAGAGAGAGAGAGAGAGAGAGAGAGAGAGAGAGAGAATGGGTACACCAGGGCCTCTAGCCACTGCAAACGAACTTTGTGCATCTGACTTTTATGTGGGTACTGGGGAATTGAACCCAGGCCATTAGGCTTTGCAGGCAAGCACCTTAGCCTCTGAGCCATCTCCCCTTTCCTCATAATTTGTTTCGGTCAACAGGATACCAGTGGGCATGAATCAGGTAAAGGATTGAGATGTTCTGAGGTGACTGGGTTTGCTCTGTTCCACTTCTGCTATTGCCTTGGAAAGAACTTGCCCCAGGGAAACCCTGAAGACCCTCAAAAAATGAGTGGTGGGGGGTAGAGTAAATTGAAGCCCCAATTTGAAGTTTAATCTGGCAGCATCCAGCTTCAATCTGTGAATTACAATTGATCCAAGACACAATGACTACATTTATGCTTATTATGGGGCAGCAATGAACTCAATTAGAAGGTTATGTTTTGTGTGCATGTATGTATGTCCATATATATGTGGGCAGGGGCATGTGTACTTGTATATGGATTGAAGCTGGTATCAGATGTCTTCCTCAGTTACTCTCCACATTACATTTTGAGACAGGGTCTCTCACTGACTCAGCTAGATTATCTTGCCAGCAACCCCTAGGGATTCTTGATTTCCTCCTCCCCATTCAACACAACCTAAAGCAGAGGTACAGAGGCCACTAAGACCTTAACAATAAAGCAGCCTTAATACTCACCCACCATGACTCAGGGAACTGAGTGGAAGAGGGGGTGGAAAGATTGTAAGAGCCATGGTGGAGGAGAATATCCAGAGACATGGCCCTCCTCAGTAACAACATGCAAAGGGGGGTGGAACCGGGTTGACTCCTAGTCTATCCATAACCCATTGCCCCATGGACTGAGTTCATGGGGTAAAGGGTTATGGATAGCCTAGGAGTTCTCCCATGAAGGATAATACTCAGCTGATTGGGGATAGGGAAGAGGGAAATTGGGGAATTGGGAACATCAACACATTATTTGCTCATTCAGTATATCTAATTATGGATAATTGGGCTGGAGAGATTGCTTAGTGGTTAAGGCACTTGCCTCCAGTGCCTAAGGCCCCAGGTTCAATTCCCCAGGACCCACATAAGCCAGACCCACAAGTGGTAGCCCTGGTGCTCTCTCTCTCTCTCTCTCTCTGCTTGAAAATGAATAAATAAAATATTTAAAATAATTATGGATAATAAAGAAATATTTTTAAAAATGTGAAAAGAAAAACCAAGGAAGATACTAGAGTCAAAGGATGCCAAGGACTTGATCACATGAAGGGAAAATGTTTGCTGAGTGATAAATGGTTATAGTTAGTCTGGAAGAGAAGGCAGTGTGCCAGGAGCTAGCTGAACTACAGGGAGAGGCAAGAAAACTAATTTTACCTTTCAGTTCTAGCTAGGAGCAAATAACAGTGTTGTCATCTTGGGGATACCACTGAACTCCTCGATCTGTTTTCTCCTCTGCAAATGCCGAGAATGCAGTGAAACCTACTGAAAAGTTCGTTGTGATCACATAAAACCGGATTTAGCAGAAGTGACTGGAAATTTCTGGCCCTTTCTATTTTTGGTAGTACTAGGGATATTACTGGGACATTTCTAGCTAAATGACATAGAATGAAACTGAGGTTTGAGACCGCTCCTCCACCCAGTAGCAGGATTAAAGTCCAGAGCATATTCTGCTTATAATGTTCAGCCTAAATTTCTATACACTTAAATGAAAACATATTTTGGTTTTCCATAAAGTAATTGAAAGAACAAGTAAAAATATATGTATTCATTAGCTTCACAATAATGCATTCTTATGCTTTAAGCAATACTTTTTTGGGGTTCCATTCATTCCATATTACAGAGTTTCACCATGATATTACTGCATACGACTCCCAGGAACATCTATCTATGAGGGGGGCAATGCTTTGAAAATGGGAAAAGTTTATTGAAAGGTCTCATTCCAGAGAGGGATGATGAGCCAGATTATTCTTGGGACAAAAGGTTTATTAATGAGGGATAGTTAACATCAATGCTACCAAGAGCCTGATCAGGTTCTGAAGTGAGCTTTCAGTTCTCTTGGACAAAGTGGGGCTTCCCCTCTTAAAAGGTTCTAAAAGAGCCAGGCGTGGTGGCACCTGTCTTTAATCCCAGCACTTGGGAGGCAGAGCTAGCAGGACCATTGTGAGTTTGAGGCCAGCCTGAGACTACAGAATGAGTTCCAGGTCAGCCTGGGCTAGAGTGAGACCCTACCTTGAAAAACAAAAGTTTCTAAGGGAAGGGCATCTCGCCTCACGAGAAGGTAGGCTTTAATTGACAAGTAGCCCATAGCATATGCTTGCAGTCAGGTCGTGTTTTGGTTTGAATGAATAATGTCCCCCATCCATAGAGGCATGTGTTTGGACACTGAATTCCCAGCTGGTGGTTCTCCAGCCAGTCACTGGGGTGGGCCTTTAAGTTTTCTGTCCTGGTTCCACTTCCAGATTGGATGTGATGTGAGCAGCCTTCTCCTCCTGCTGCTATGGCTCCTCTGTCATGATGGACCATAAGCTGAAATCAACCCTTCCTTCCTTCCTTCCTTCCTTCCTTCCTTCCTTCCTTCCTTCCTTCCTTCCTTCCTTCCTTCCTTCCTTCCTTCCTTCCTTCCTTCCTTCCTTCCTTCCTTTGCATCATGTCCCAGTGAGTGAACTAGCTAGTACTGTTACTTTAATAATCAACTGCCTCTCATTCCTGGGTGACAGTGGGAAGGGAGAGGATGTTAGGTCACTGTCATAGTAGGTACTTGTCAGGGTGGGCATGGTCTGAGTAACACCTTGAACCTAAGTAACATCTAGAGCACTGTTAGAGATTTCCAATGAAAGGGAAGACATCTGATTGACAGCCACGGGGTAATCGCGATAACTCTGGGCCCTAAAGTAAGCAGCAAAGACAGGATAGAGGCAGAAAGAGGAGGGGGATTACATCTCCTCTCCAGACCTTTTCTCCTGAATATGGCCTTTAGATAATCACAAAGAAAGAACCAGCAATGAAAGCCACAGATAGTCGCATTGCGATAGTTTCCCAGTTGAAATTCTTTGCCTGCCAAACACATTGTGGTGTAATTGTTATTGTCAGTGACTCTAATGTATTATTAAGTACAATGCACTATTATGAGGATTGCTACTGTTGCAATTATGTAGTGAACTGACTCTTTTAAAGCACTTTCAAAACATTAAATAATTTCTAGCTCGGAGTGTTACCAGAGCCATAGCCATAAGGCTTGACTTTTGGGTCTGAATGCTGGCCTGTATGAATAGAAAATGGTATAATACACAGAGAAATGGAAGAATGAGTTCATTTACAGTTTGGGGCCAAACTATAGAGAGGGAAATTATTAATCTTTCAATACTTTGCCCTACCTAGTCATATCACAGTGTATAGAAAAAATAAATTAAGAGCCCGGATGTTACTGGAGGGGATTTCCTATAGCAAGAAACTAGGGGTAGATGTGATGGAGTGTAGCAGGGGATCTGGGGATTAGAATTTAGATAACACCCAGCAAATTTCAATGCACCTCAGAACTGAAGGAGTACCCGAATTCTTGTCTATAAAGTTAAGGAATTAAAACTATAGACCACCAGAGGATAAGGTATAGTGGGAGACTTTATTTAAAAGAAACTGGGAAGTTACAGAGATCTCCAGCCACCAGTGTGGACAGAACACGTGGGAGAGGTTTTAGCAAAATCTATGCTGTTTAACCAAACAAGGAAAAGAAGAAAAGATAACAGAGGGCTCCCATCATGAGGAAAAAGGTTCATGTGGGAAAAATCTGGAGCCTTTCCTCACCCCAGCCATCGGGAAGGAAGGCCTTCCCTTCCTAAGGCCTGGAGATTCAGAAGTCCTTCTCCTAAAACGCCATGCGCAGGAATAAGAGCCTGGACTTTGTTTCAGCGACTTTTTAAGACCTCCACCAGGTCAGTCAGAGAGACAGCTGGTTGGTCCATCTTTGACCTGTCAATTTTAGAATTAGGTGTGAACTCTAGTTAGAGACACCTCCCACTCAAGGGGAGGGGGAAATCTATGGAACTTGCTTGAAGGAGTTAATGGTCACAGAAGGTTCAAAGTTACTGGATGAGAAATAAAAGAGAAAAGTGAAATAGAAACTAGATGATTTAGGAGGCATTTTCCAGCCACACACTTTGATGGGCACGTGGATGGTTGGCTGCCTTTGCCTCCTTATGCTCAGCTCTGAGTGGGGGCCTAAGAACATTGGCTTGACCAAACGGAGAAAGGTTTTGTGACAAACTCCTGGCACAATGCTATATACTGTTTTGGAAGTTAAAACAAAACAAAACAAAACCTGTGCAGATAAAGGGGCCACTCTGCAGTCAGAATCCCATTCAGAATTTAATACTGGAGTACCAGGCTGGCCCCACTTGTGTTCTATCTCTGCTTTTGCAGGGGTCTTAATCTTTGATTGGACCAAGCCAGACCTATGACTGCCGATCCTATCCAAAGACACGCTTTGGATGTCTGAATTCGTGGTGATAGGGTTGGGGTGTTGATGGAAAATGGTGCTTTGCTTCTAGAAGTTTCCAAATCTTCCATTTTATGCACCCTGGCAATTGGGTCCTTTTTTTTTTTTTAAAGAACTGTATCTGTTTTGTCAGCAACCTTTAGGTAGCTTATTGATTTAACATTTCTTCAGAGACGCTAAGACATATGTGGTCTGCTGACGATCCAGGGAGCTGTGTCTTAAAAGAGAATCCTGATAGCTTGCTCCCAGCTGTCCTAGCTCAGAGCCTCTGCAAACACTGATTTTTTTAAAAGAAGAAAAATGTTTTAAGTAGAGATTTTGCTCCAATTTGAGCATTTTTTTTTCTTCCTCCTTCTTTCCCAACAATCCATGGAGATTTCAGTGTCCTTGCGAGGTACCTAACACACTGTTGCTGAAACATGGAGTCATTTCGTAGTGAAATGCCCTGAGTGAAAGAGATATCCACCTTGGTCAAATGCTGAAGTTCCCTGTGCCAGAGAAATCAGTTCCAGAGATGATTTGCACAAATATATTTCTCGTTTGTTTCAGTACACAGAGACAGAAACATCTGCTCATGAGCCAGCATAAAAGGCAGGGAGGGCTCTTAAAGAATCCTTGAAGCCTGGCATGGTGGCAGAGGCCTGTAGTCCTGGATAATTGGGAGGGTGAGGCAGGAGGATCACTTGAGTCCAGGAGTTCTGGGATGTAGTGCTCTTAGCCATTTGGGTGCCTGCACTAAGTCTGGCACCAATACGGTGACCTCCTGGAAGAATCAAAGAGACTGGAGAAATGGCTCAGTGGTTAAGACACTTGACTGTAAAGCATAAGGACCCAGGTTCAATTTCCCAGGACCCACATAAAGCCAGATGCACAACATGGTGTATGCATTTGAAGTTCATTTGTGGTGGTAAGAGGCCCTGGCACACCAATTCTCTCTCTCTCTCTCCTTGCAAACAACAACAACAAAAACCCCACCTAATTTCAGGATTATTCCTTTGAAGGAGGAGGGCATTCCAGCATCATTCTACTTTTCTCCTCAGCACCTCCAGAGCGCCCCCAACTCCCAGGGAGAGCAAGCTAGCATCCACCTAGACTGATTTCTGCATGAGTTACCATGCGTCAAAACTCAGCAGGAGCTGATAACCATTGCTTTCTTCTTTTATTTCTGAATTTCTTTTGTGGTTATGTGTATAATGTGGTGTATGTGTGTGTGGTGGTGATGGTGATGGTGATAGTATGTGTGTGTGTGTGTGTGGGTGTTCATTTATATATGCCACGGGGTCATGTGGTGCCCTTTGTCCCTGTGTTCTTGCCTGTGGTAGGTAAGGCTACGCTTACCTATGGTGGCAGGAGGGGAATTTCAGTGTCTCACTCTTTGGCCCAATCTTACTTGGATCAGGATCTCAGAGTTGCCATGTTTATTTATTTATTTTCAAGGAGAGAGAGAGAGGAAAAAAAAACATGCCAGGGCCTCCAGCCACTGCAAATGAACTCAAGACACATGCGCCACCTTGTGCATCTGGCTTTATGTGGGTCCTGGGGAACTGAACCTGGGTCTTTATGCTTTACAGTCAAGTGCCTCAACCACTGAGCAATCTCTCCATCCTCCATTATTTTGAGAGCCTCAGTGATTCTCCAGTATCAGATCCCTTATAGGATTGGGGTCACAGACATGTGTGACCACGCTCAGTTGTTTGTGTAGGTGGGGGAAATCAAGCTGAGTTGGTCTCTTGGGTCTCCTCAGGCCCTTATGCTCACACAGGAGGTGATCTTCACCACTGAGCCATCTGTGGTGAACAGCCCTTTGTTCCTTAATTTTCTTTAAAACAATTTCATTTTGGTTTCTTCTCCACTGTACCCCATTTTTCTCTACTCCCCGGATAGTGGGAGTAGAGAGCAGGCTCACTCCCTGCCAGATGGCAATGGAATGATTTTTAACATCTAAAATGACTTTGAACTCCATGGACCCTGGAGCTAGAATGCCTGGGGAGTGGAGACTGGTGGAGAGGAGAGAAGAGAAAGGAAATAAGTACTTTAAAGAAAATGGGGGCTGGAGAGATGGCCCAGTGGTTAAGGCACTTGTCTCTAGTGCCTAAGGCCCCAGGTTCAATTCCCCAGTACCCACATATGCTAGACCAACAAGGTGGTGGCCCTGGTGCTTTCTCTCTCTCTCTCTCTCTCTCTCTCTCTCTCTCTCTCTCTCTCTCTCTCTCTCTCTCTCTCTCTCTCTCTCCTCTCACTGTGTTCCTCATCTCTTTTAGGGACACCTTAGGTATTCTATGGGATTCTCTCTCTTGCAAATGTGAGCCCAGAAGAGGACCACTTCAGGTGTCATTCCTGAGATGACATCCACCTTCTTTTTTTTTTTTTTTTGAGACAAGGTCTTTTATTGACTAAGAGCTTGCCAAATAGGCTACAGTAACTAGACAGTGAATTCCAGGTTTTGCATTCTCTCCTCTTTCCCAGCACTGGGATAACAAGCACAGACCTCCATGCCCAGTGTTGTAAATATGGGCTATTGGTCTTGGGTCTCAGGTTTTCATCTTTGAAAGGCAAGGGCTTTACTGTTGAGCTGTTTCTCCAGAACAACCTTCTCCCCCTCACATTCTCTCTCCCCTTCACCCAACCTCATCCCTGCAGCTACCTATAGAATTGTGTATCACCTGTACCTATACACACAAGACCAAACGTTTACATACAGTGTCCTACCTTGGATGCAGGTGCCTTTATCAAAGGGCCCTGAGAATCCTCTGCATTGTATTGAAGGTCCACCTTGCTAAAGATTTTTTTCGGTGACTTAAAATTTTTTATTTACATATATGTGTATGTGTGTGTGTGTGTGTGTGTGTGTGTGTGTGTGTGTGTGTGTGTACTGGCAAGAAGGGTCTGTTGCCATTGCAAACAAATGTCAGATGTTTGTGCCACTTTCTGTGTCCAGCTTATGTGAGTGGCTTGGGAATTAAACCAGAGCTGTCAAGCTTTGGGAGCAAGCACCTTTAAGCCTCTCTTCAGGTCAGTTTTTGAGAACAAAGCCTGAGAATTGCTTTCTCTGTGGCATAGGAACCACTGTAACCACTTGCTTAGCCAGGAGAAAGGGGATCCCTTGAAGTGGGAGCAAGAGACATGGGTGATGGGTGATGGACAACAACTTGGCAGATGGTTGGTTGACAATGCCGTCAGCCTTCACTCGGTTTGCAGGTTGGTGTGATATGACAGGAAGAGCTTTTCTCCTAACTCTCTGGCCCAATTTCTCCACATACCCTGCTTTTTAAACCTGAGAAGCAAGAGCATAGTAAGGGCAAGGGAAATGTCAAATGATGACTGAGACAGCCCTTGACTCACCAAGTCTGCTGTTTGCTTAATCCTTCACTCCACATAAACCTATGAACTCCTTGCTTTATGCCAGATAATGAAAGGTGTGGTGTGTGTGTGTGTGTGTGTGTGTGTGTGTGTGTGTGTGTGTGTATTGTGAGTTTCTTTTCCATTGTGTCCCAAATAGTGGCTTTGATACCTCTTCAACAGTTAGGCTGGGACCCACAGGAACAAGGCTTATCAGCTACTACTTCTGCCTCCCAAGTGCTGGGATTAAAGGTGTGTGCCACCACGCCCGGCTTTATTCCATATTCTAAAATTTAGCTTAAGGTTGCTCAGTTAGGCTGGGGCCCAACATTCAACTGATTTCATTAGTTAATTTAAATCATAATGATGGTTGGTGCATGCCTCTAATCTCAGCAAATATAAGAGACAAGATATAAGGGCCACCTGAAATTCCCCTTTTAGCCTGGGCTAGAGTGAGACACTACTCTGAAAAAAAAATGCACACACACAAATGCTAATTTATGAATTAATATTTCAAGTGAAGGCCTCTTGCAATTTATTTATGATTTACCTATTTTGCATGTGTATGTGTGTATTGTGTGTGCATGTGGAGGCCAGAGGTTGGCATTGAACATCTTCTTCAGTCGTGCTCAGCTTGATTTTTTGAGACACGGTCTTTTAATTTAAAAAATTAAATTTAAATTGTATTTACTTACAAGAACAAAGGAAGGGAGAGAGAGAGAGAGAGAGAGAGAGAGAGAGAGAGAGAGAGAGAGAGAGAGAGAGAGCAAAATGTGCTCCAGGGCCCTCTTGCCACTGCAAATGAACTTCAGAAACATGTGCCACTTTGTGCTTTATGTGGGTACTGGGGAATCGAACCTGGGCCATCAGGCTTTGCAGGGAAGTGCCTTGAACTGCTGAGCCACTTCTCCAGCCAGAGAGAGAGAGAGAGACAGGGTTTCTTAGTGAGCCCAGAGCTCTCCTATTTACCTAGACTAGCTAGCTAGCTTTCTCTGGGGATCCCCTGTCTCTACCTCCCCATCTTTTCGATTATAGGTATGGGTCACCCCTCCCAGCTTTTCGTGAGTTCTGAGGATCTGAACTAGGATCCTCAGCTTATGAGACAATCACTTTGCTCACTGAGTCATCTCCAAGTCCTGGCCCTTGACACTTTTTAAAGGGAAGAGCACGGAGATAGTGGTAGTGGAGGTCTAGAAAATTCTTCCTCCTCTCGCTTAAGCTAGTCAGGATCCCAGGGTGAGGAAGTCAGATGCTGAAGGTGCCATCTCTTGCTCTCCTCCCTCATGTGTCTGCCTTTGTCCTGGGTCAGAGAATAATGAACAAATTGGCTTCCCTTTCTAACATCCCATGTGGCTTTCTTTCTCTGTCCCTGCCCCTGTCACACAGGCCTGACCTCATAGGACAAGAGACAGGCAAAGGTACCTGGCAGGCTGTGTGTGTTTCAAACCTCTCCTTTTGCCAAACCCATCCTCCACAAAGGTGTCTGTCAGCTCCTAAGAGGTCTCTATGGAGATGAATGATGAGGGTAAGCACTTTATTTCCCAAAGCCAAAAATGAAGTCAGCCTAACATGCTTTATCAGGATTGGAGGGCTAAAGGCTTGTTTCAGTGAAGGGATTTCACCATGGATGAAGTCACCTGTGTGCTTTGAATTTCTCCATGTTGTAGCCCTCCTTGGGAGAGCCTCTGGTGGGAGACAGGAGCAGTGGTGAGACACCCTGCTCACAGCTACATCCGGGAATTTATATTCTGCAGCAGATCCATACTCGCTTTGATAGCCTGGTTCTTGCAGTTTTAGTTCTCACAGAACCTTCTCCACAATCCTACTTCTTTGGGGGTCCAATCCCCCACCCCCTAGAATCTGATCACCATTCCTCTCATACTCCACATTGCTTGGTACCCTTGGGCCTTTGACAGCTGCTCTCCAAATCGAATCGGCTTATCTGGAGGAATGAACATCTGCTCATCTTGCAAGGTGTCACCCGAACATCACTTCTTATAAGACAGCTAACAGAAAACCCAACAGAGCCTTGCCTCTCCCAGCTCCTCCCACCCACAGGTGGAATTAGCCAGCTGTTTCCTTAAGACCCATTCTTGTCTGTACTGCTGTGCCTGTGCGCCGTGATTTTATAACTGCTGTGTTACAAAGGATGGGATCTTGGTGTTTCAAAGGTGAAGTTCAGTAGCCAGTCTACATAGCTCAGGAACAGTTCTGTCATTTACTAGTGCAAATTTGGGGACATCACTCTCTCCAGGTTTTAGTTTCCCCGTTCATAAAAGGAGAGTCATAATAATAACTCTTGCCTTGTAAGGGAGAAGGTCTGGAAACTCGTGCAGAATAAAGTGGGGTACCCTCCCTACCTCTGGAGCAGAAGGTATTCATGTTTGCTGATGCAGCCAGGGAGCCCAAGGCGATGTCTCAGCAGTATCTTGCATGCTGGCTCATCACCAGTTCCTGGAACAGACTGTGTGGCATTACTGTGAGCTCAGCTGCCCAGGGTTCGCACGCAGTGAGTGCCTACTGATTTGAAACTCAGAATGGCTTATCTTTTAATATCCCCTTTACATCAATCAGCTTCTCATTGAGGCAAAACCAGCCGAGCAGAAGGAGCTTCTGGGAGGGTAGAGTACATTTCAGTTTACAGTTGTGAGGAGAAGTTTCAACATGGTGGTAGGGAAAGCCTGGCAGAGCCGATAACTGGAGTGTCACATCTTGTCACAGCAGCTGGGTGGGGCTGGGGGGGGCAAGAGCTATTTCTGAATACCCAGTGATCTGTACTGAAAAACCTCAAGGTCCACCCCCCACCCCTCACCCCACTGCCCCCAGTGACACACTTCTTCCAACAAGGCTCCACCTCCCAAAGGTTCCATAAGGCTCCCAATTTGCCACCAGCTGGGGACAAAGTATTCAAAACCCATGAACCTATGGGGGACTATTTCATTCAAGCCATCCCACCCTGCTTTCTTGGCAATACTATTTCAGTGATAATCTCACAGTATTCTGTCATCATCATTATTTAATTAATTTGTCTTTAAGCAAACAGCCGTTAATAAAGAAGAATAAATTTTAATTTTATTAATGTTATTCAAACAGTAAAATACTTCATTGATGAAATGAAATTTTCATTTTCCGAATTAAAAAAAAATTATAAGGCTCTTAGTTCACAGTCGTTACTATTTGAAAACACTGTGCAAATGAAAACTCTCAGTGTTCACATAGTAACAGAACTCACGTGGCAGAGGATCTGTTTGTTCACATTTACAACTATTATGCTATTATTGCTTTCCTGGAGTCTGTGGTTCAAAGGCAGGACTCTGTAGTAGCCCAGGGACTGTAGATGTGAACTGCGTTTGAAGCAAGCTGGGATAATTCTAAACTGTTAGGAGTTTATTCTTCACAGGAACTCTTAATTCAGTTTGGGTGTGAAGGGGGAGGTGGCTGTATAATGCAGATGCTTTTAACAAATCTCTTAGTCACCTGTGTTTCTGTAACAAAAAATCAGATACAGGATACTTATGAAATATGGAGAGGTCTCTTTTGGCCCATGAATCTGGAGGTTCAAGTGTCAGGTTGGGCTGTGAGTGGGGTTGAGCCTCTGCTGGGGGAGGGAATATCAGAGTAAGTGCTCACATCCCAAAGCCAAGGAGCACAGACAAAGGTTGGGGGATGAGTCCCAGAGCCCCCTTTGGAGACAATCCTCAATGAGCTCAAGGATCTCCCAGTCACACCACTCTGGGGACCAAGCCTGTGGTGGTTAATCCTCTTTGACAGAATTAAGAAGACAGTCATTTGGGCACAGCTATGAGAGCTTTTCCAGAAGGATTAACTGAGGGAGGAAGACCCACTCTCAACATGGGCAGCCCTTCCCCTTCCAGTGTGGCCCAAATATAAAGATGTTGCAAGTGTTGTCTGCCTCCCTTGGCTTTTTCTGAGTGATGTGTCTACTGACATCAGATTCCTCCTCCTTCAGCCTTCCAATGTGGACTCAATTCCAGAAACTCTCCAGGTCGCTTCCAGGCTGGCAGCCCCGGATTGGGGACAGCTGAGACACCCAGCATTGTGGACTGAGTGGCTGTACGGGCCTCAGTTTCTCCAGCCTGTAGATGGTTACTGTTAGAATACCAGGTCCACGCCATGTAAACCAATATTTATATGCTGCTCTTCTAGAGAACCCTGCCCAATACAGAGTCTTTAACTCATGGACCTATGGAGGACATCTGGTTTCCAAATGATAGCATCATCCATGGGGAACAAAGGTGTACTAGAAGGTAGGTAATGAAAATGTCCTAATTTTGTGTGTGTGCATGTGCTCATGTGTGTAGAGGCCAGAGAGTCAGTCCTCAGGTGTCACTCACCTTTCCTTCAGACAGGGTCTGTTATTGGCTGGGGAACTTGGCTAATGAGGCTGGACAGGTGAGCCAGCCAGCCCCAGGGATCCACTCTCCCAGCTTCCCCAGCAGTGGAATTACAAGCACACACCACTGTGCCCAGAAATTTTGTGTTGGTTCAGGGACTGAATTCAGGTCCTCATGCTTGCAAGCCAAGCACTTTACCAACTGACTTTTCTCCTCAGCCTGAAAAATCTCCACCTGAACCTTGCATGTGTGCAATCAATGCTTGACAATGACTACAGCAATCAGACTGAAAGAAGGTTTTTGGTACACAGATGTACTGGATGCTTGACATTAAACAGCTGTTCATGGTGAAGGAAAGGCATATTTTGACTTCTAGGTGGTTCTACTATGTTTCTTTTTTAAAAAATATTTTATTTATTCATTTTTCAAGCAGAGATACAGAGAGAGAGAGAGAAAGACAGAGAGACAGACAGACAGAGAGGGAACACCAAGACCACCACCTTGTGGGTCTGGCATATGTGGGTCCTGGGGAATTGAACCCGGAGTCTTAGGCACTGGAGGCAAGTGCCTTAACCACTTAGCCATCTCTCAAGAATATATTTATTTATTTATTTGCAAACACAGAGAGAGACAGAGACAGAGAGACAGAGAGACAGAGAGGCGGAGAGAGAAACTCTAGCCACTGCAAATGAACTCCAGATATATGCTCCACTTTGTGCATCTGGCCGGGTTGTTTGGCTTTGTAGGCAAGTAGGTTCCTTAACTGCTGAGCCATCTCTCCCACCCTCTACTATATTTTTTTGGATTTCTCTACAGCACATACCACATAGCTGATGGCATGTCTAGTGGATACTCCCACTTCTCCACTTAGAATATCACTGGTGGTCTTGAGCCCAAGGATAAAATAGGACAAGAATCCAGAGCAAGAAAGAAGATCCAGGGAGCACTGACCACATAGACGTGATGGAAGAATAGGCAGCCGGATCGGAGGGAATTGGAGACCATATTTATGGGGCCCAATATCCAACCAATAGTATGTCCAGAATGGACACAGAGTAGATGGAGGAAAGTTTATTCATAAATAAATAATGAAAAGAAATTTATCTAGGCTGATGAGTCCAAGAAACGCCTTAGTCTGCAGAGCTGTGAACATATCCCGAGTTCAAGGTAGTAATATTGAAGAGCAAAGCAATATAACACAGTGCAGCCTGATAAAACTGCTGATTTTAAAGAGGGAAAAGGAAAAATCCTATAAACTTCAAGAGAGAAAAAAGTTACTTATGTAGAAAATAAGAATCAAACTGACACTTAAGCTTTTCTTTGGACCACAGTACAAGCTTGAAGTTAGTGGGATAATGTCTATATAAACCTCCAAGGAAGGTCTGTGTCAGGAGAATCTTCTATTCGACCAAGGTATTATTCACCTGCTGGGGTGAAGAAATTCTATTTATGGGTTTGTAATGAGTCAGAGAAAGTGTGTATCTAGCTGACCATGTACCATGTGAGGCAGATAACCAAATGGGGATTCTTAGCAGCTGGACCCTGTGATGGGTAGGTAACCTCCAGTTTGTCACCCTGATTTAGAATTTAGAATCACCATGGAAATAAATCTGGTCAAGTCGATGAGGGATTTTCTAGATTTGATTAATTGAGGTGTAAAGACTCATCCTAACTGTGGGCGGCATCCTTCCATGGGCTGGGTTCCAGGACTGTGTCAAAAGAGGAAACTAGCTGAGCACTAGCATTCTCTCTCTCTCTCTCTCTCTCTCTCTCTCTCTCTCTCTCTCTCTCTCTCTCTCTCTCTCCTCTCTCCTCTCTCTCCCCTTCTCTCCCTCCTTCCTTCCTTTCTCCCTGCAGATGTGACAGTGTGATTCTATCTTTCTACTTCTGTCACACTTCCCTGCCATGATGATTATCCTTGAAACCATAATCCAGAAGAAAACCATATTATGCTTCATTCTTCAATATTATCTGATTTTTAAAAAAATTGATCATTGGGACAGAATCATACCCCCGAGCTCACTTCATACAGTCATCCCTTCACCACCCCTCACCTTGGACTGGATACTGTGGATGGACTGAGTTCCCTGTTAAGAGAATTCATATGAATTCATATGGATATGGTATATTTGGGGTACAACGTTTGCTTATGAAAGAAATAGGATTTGTCTAAGCTAAACAGAATTCAACCATGAATGGATCCAGGTGTATAAATAATGCTTCCAGGGCTCTTTGCAAATTTCTTAGCTTCTTTTTCTACATTGGCTTTAATTTCAGGCAGGGTCTCCCTCATTCTGGTGTCACTTAAGCTTTTGCATTCCACCCTTGTTCACCTGAGAATTTTCTGCCCAATCCCAGTTATGTAAAATAGGTATAAAAGTCAAACATTCACAGGCAATGAATCATAAATTTATTTTAAAGCAATTCTTTGGTATATATAACATTTTATCACCTATTAGAGATGAGAGTGAGCAAGTCTTAATGCTAATAAAGCAAGTGTATTTGTTTATTTTTACATTAAAAATTAAATCTTGGGCTGGAGAAATGGCTTTGTAGTTAAGGTACAAAGCAGAAGGACCCAAGTTCGATTCCCTAGTACTCACATAAAGCCAGATGCACAAGGTGGTGCATGTGTCTGGAGTTCATTTGCAGTGGCTGGAGGCCCTGGCATGTCTATTCTGTATCTGCATCTCTCTCTCTCTCTCTCTCTCTCTCTCTCTCTCTCTCTCTCTCTCTCTCTTCCTCTCTCTCTCAAATAAATAAAGCAGGGCTTATTAAAAAATTAAATCTTTTGGGCTGAAGAGATACTTGCTGTTATGGTTTGATCCAGGTGTCCCCCACAAACAAATGAATGTGTTCTGAATGCTCAATCCCTAGTTGATGGTAGTTTGCGTATTAGAACCTTGCTGGAACTTGGGGGCGGGCTTGTGGGTGTTATAAACCAGCTTTCCCTTGCCAGTGTTTGGCACACCTTACTGTCACTGTTTGCAGTGCTGTGGCAGAGGTGATGTCCACCCCTCTGCTCATGCCATCATTTTCCCTTCCATGGTGGAGTCTCCCCTGGAGTCCATAAATCAAATAAACCCATTCCTTCCAAATCTGTGCATCAACAGAGAAAGTTAACTACAACGCTTTCAAAGCCTGATGGCCCAGGTTTAATTCCCCAGTACCCATGTAAAGCCACATGCACAAAGTGACACATGCATCTGGAGTTTATTTGCCATGGCAAGAGGCCCTGGTACATGTTTCTCTCTCTCTCTCTCTCTTGTTCTCTCTCTCTCTCTCTCTCTCTCTCTCTCTCTCTCTCTCTCTCTCTCCTTGCAAATGAATAAATAAAAGCATGTTAAAAATTAAATCTTGGGTCTGTGGAGATGCATGAAGACTTGAGTTTAATCCCTAGAACCCAACTAGAGAAAAAAAAATCATGGTGGCAGACACCTATAATCCTAGCACTGGGGAGGCAGAGATGGGTGGATCCCTGTGGGCTTGCTGGTCAGCCAATCTAGCCTATTAGATTACTTTCAGGCCACTGAGAGGCCCTGTCTAAAAAAAAAGTGGATAGAATTTCTAAGGATAACGTCCAAGATTATCATCTAGTCTTTGTTTACATGTATACACGTACCCCACACATGTGCCCCTGCACACACTTGAACATGTACATGCTCATACACACCAAAATTAAACTTTGCCTGACTATGTGGTACTTCCAGGCATAGATCTTGGTATTTTTATTTTATAATGATCCTTGTTGAAAATACCACTTTGCACAAATCCTAGAACAAAACAGTAGAAGTATGTTTAGGACCACTGGAGAAATTGTTGCAAATTCTACCCTGATCCCTTGTCAAAATTCATCAGATAATTTTATTTTATGAAACTCAAGTAACTCAGCAGCTCAAACAACAATTTAAAAAACCCAATATTCTTACACAATACTGACCACAGATATACCAACTTGGTCCTTACATACTGAAGAATTATGGCAGAAAACTATGAAAACTGTTGTATATAATTAAACTGTAAGTGCAGAAAACATTGTGTACATAGTAAAGACACCACACTTCTCTCTCTTTCTCTCTCACATTCAAAGGCCATCTCTTTGAATGTGAACTGAGGTATTTCAGGTGACATTAATTAATTAGCATGGAGAGGTGTGATGGTGTACACAATGCAGTGTGTACATGTTGTGCTCCGGAGCAAAGCTGAAGTGAAGTTTTGCAATACAACACGAGAGAGCAGTTCCCTAAACACCTCGGATTCATGACATGTTTCACTTGAAATTCATGTTTGGCCATTGAACATTCTGAAACCTTTTACTATTGTCAAATTTCTCACGACCTGCAATTCAGTAAAATTTTTTACTTTTAAAATTATATTTACTTATTTATTTGCAAGGAGAGAGAGAGAGAGAGAGAGAGAGAGAGAGAGAGAGAGAGAGAGAGAGAGAGAGAGAGAATTGGTGTGCCAGGGCCTCCAGCCCCTGCAAACAAATTCCAGATGCATGCACTACTTTGTGCATCTGGCTTTACAGGGTTCACTGGGGAACTGAACCTGGGTTGTTGGGCTTTGCCAGCAAGTGTTTTAACTGCTGAGCCATCTCTCCAGTCCTGTGACCCCCAGATTGAGAGGTGACATACAGTTTAACAAAGTGTCCTTTATCCCATTGGGGAAGCATGGAAATTCAGGTGTTTACATTTTTCAGCCTTTGAAACCCAAGAGAGAGAACCTCCTTCCAAATGGCACCCACAAAGTTCTGTAGATCCTTGCTGGCCTAAAACTTGGGTTCCTTTTCTTTCTTTGCACTGGAGTATAGTGAACACAGATCCTCAGGTTGGGACTAACCAGACCTGGGTCATGTACCCAGCCCAAGAGCTGTGAGTTAGATCAGTTGACTGAACTTACATGGGCACACCAGGAAAGAGTTGGTACCCAAAGAAAAGCCAGGCTGTTATTCACAGTGAAATTGGTAGAAACATCAATTATCTGCTACTTTCTTTAAGACTAGGATCGAGCTCCTTGCACAGAATATGTTTTATACTTCATATTTCCCTGGATAAATCCCTCTTTGCATTCATAGCTAGGTAGGTGAGAGCATTATCACCGAGCACTTAGTGTATGCCAGGGGCACTACACTCGTGGGTCTGGCTTAACGCTTAGTCACAGTTTGCAAGCATACCAGTGGAATTCAATTTATTTCTCTATAATCAAATTATGTTTGCTTTTTTTATTGGTGGTATTTATCAAAATAATTCAGATTCTTCTGCTTCAAACTTCACTTCTTTTTGGATCAATAATCAATCCAGGCTTTAAATTGAATTAATTCAAAAATGAAACTTTCTGTTAAGGTTGATCTCCCTTCTTCAGGGTTCTCCCTGGCCTCTTTTTCTTTTATGATGGCACCTGAATGCCAAGGGAAATGTGGGGCTTGGGAAATGGCTCAGAAGTTAAAGGTGCTTGCTTGCAAAGCCTGATGGCCTGGATTCAATTCTCCAGTACCCATATAAAACCAGATGCACAAAGTAGAGCATGTGTCTGGAGATATTTTTGCACCCACATGAGGCCCTGGTATGCCTATTCTCCTCTCTATCGAATAAATAAATAAATGGAAATTATTCTACAAGGGATATGTGTGTGGTTTCATAGCTGTAAGGGAAGATGGTGTGTTCTACTGGCTGTGGTTTGCTCATGGAATGTGCTCAGTGTTCAAAGCCATGGACCACTTGTCCCTCAGTGCTTGGGGGTCTTTCTGTCTTTCTCTGGATCTCTGCACTAGAACAGAAGGAGGTATGAATCTCTGGGAAGCTATCAGATCTACATCAGGTATCCTCACTCTGTGTGTGTGTGTGTGTGTGTGTGTGTGTGTGTGTGTGTGTGTGTGTGTGTATCAGTCTGGGAGTGCATGTACCACAATACCTGTGGAAGTCAGAGGACAATTTTGGGTGTCAGTCCCCACCTTCTACCTGTTTGAGGCAGGGTCTCTCATTCATGTTGCTTACTGGTTTATTTGCCAGGCTAGCCCACCCTCAAGCTTCTGGATGATTCTCCTGCCTCTACCTCCCTTCTCTTCTTAGGTGTGCTGGGATTACAGATGTTAGCACTACAGCACCTGGCTTTTACGTGGGATTTGAACGAAGGGGCTCACGCTTGTGCAGCAAGTGCTTTATCCACTGGGTCATCTCCCAGACCCACAACTTCGGAG
The DNA here is from genome assembly GCA_004024765.1 of Zapus hudsonius. NCBI lineage: Eukaryota > Metazoa > Chordata > Mammalia > Rodentia > Dipodidae > Zapus > Zapus hudsonius. Next base: position 24,635 of record PVHP010004996.1, read on the forward strand.
TGACCACCCTCTTCTCCATGAAAGGCATAGTCTGAGGGAGGGGTTTCCTCCCACAACTACTGAAGTGAGGTGGGAAGCCCCTCTGCCCTCAGCATGCCCTCCATTCAGCCCACCTGACTTACCTAGCAGTTCGCACAACACTTCCTGTCCATTTTCCTTACAGGCCAGGAGGACTACAGGTACCCTTTAATCTTCTCTCTCATAGGTGCCTCTAGGTCACCCCCCGCCCAGGCTTTTGCCTCCCCCCTGTGTGGTGCCTGAAGTCCTAGGATCCATTTTCTTCCTTTTTCCTCTGAACCTTGCAATTTACAAGCTTTTAGATCTTTGGAACCAGCAACCTTCTCTTACCTCTCTTCTCTCAAAACCTCACAGCTCTGTCAGCGTGCTGACTCCCAGAGGGCCTGGGAAGCCCATTTTTGACTATGAAAAACTGAACCCCAAGGACTCTGGTCTTCTTTGAAGTCTGTCCTTGCAGGCAGCAAGGATGGCTCACCTAACTCCATGGTTCATGAGCAGTGGTCAGCAAAACCTGGTCAGTGTCTTGTTACCATTGGCTGAAGTTTCTGGATAGCAGACACACACCTGCACTGACTATGCCACAAAGGCTCGCTGACAGATTAGAACATCAGTGACTGTGGAAGGTTTGGAATTGTATTGGGGACTCATAACAGTGAGGTGAACATCGAAGCTTTTCTCACGGTACTTCCCTCAGAGTTCATATCTCAGCGTGCCAAAGAATTGGACAAACTTAGCTAGAGAGCATTTTCTTCATCACACACATTTATTTCAGATTGGAGTAAATTTAGAGAGTTTCTGGAGTGGGATTAGGGAAAGTAGCCCATATCTTAATTAAAAAGAAATGGGAAGTTACAGAGATCTCCAGACACTACTGTGGAGAGAGCACGTGGGAGAGGTTTTAGCAAAATCTGTGCTGCTCAGCCAAATAGGCAGAAAAGGAAGGATCATGAGAAGGAAAGGATCATGTGGGAAAGAAATCCAGCCCCTCACCACAGCCATTAGGCTGTGATGGGGGCCTGGGAGACCTTACCTAACGTCCTTTTGCTAGGCCATGTTGGGGAGAGAAGAGACAGAATTTTCTCTTCCAGTGAGTATTCCCTGCCCCAGGTGATCAGAGAGACAGCTGGTTGGTCCATATCTGACCAATCAATTTCAGGATTAGGTTTGAACTCTAGTTAGAGACACCTCCCACTCAAGGGGAAGGGGTCAGGTTTGGAATCTGTGGCGCTTGCATGAAAGAGTTAACTGTCAGGAAATGTTGATGGCCCACAGCCAGATTATCAAGGGCTATCTTGGCCCTTTAAATGGCCATTTATTACCCTCCTGTGTGTGCGTGTGACAAGCATCCTTGTGACTATTAGGTTAAATCCTTCTGGAATGCATGAACAGACCTCTTAGCTTCCACCAAGCTAAAGGCTAAGGACACCCTCACATAGCATCTGAGGTCGAGAGCCTACCTTGCTGCAACTCACCTAGTTCATGTTCCCACCAGGTATTGGAAAAAAATGTTTTGCCTCATGGCTTTTATTCTCCTTTACTATAAAACCTTCATTTTTACCACATTGGAACATGAAATTTGAGGTAACCTGAATTGATGTCCCTGGCCCATGGTCTCTCATGTGTTTTGAGGTGAGAGGTGTGTTTTGCACTGACTTTACAAACATGGAGACTTAATTAGCATGAATTTCTTATCTCCCAGTTTTCTAGAAATGAGAAGTCCAAGCAGCTTTCTTAAGGTTCATGTCAACGTGTCAGCAAGACCACACTCCTCCCAGAAGTGATAGTGGAATCCATTTGTCACCTGTGCCTGTTTCCGGAAGCTATCTGCATTCATCCCCTGGTTATGGACCTGAAGTCTTCCAAACTCTTTCAATCCTCTCTTCTCCTTCTTTGACTCTGACCCTCCTGACTTCTGATCAGAAGCTCTCTGGTAAAATTGGGCCACCTCAATGATGAAAAAAATCTCTGTATCTTTAGATCTTCAACATGGCCACATATCCAAAAGCCCTTTTCTCAAGTAAGGTGACAAACTCACAGGATGAATCTGTGGACATCTTTGGGGACCAGTTTTTATGTACATTGTCATTCTATTACTAATGAAAGATTTATCACAAGTCTATAGTAAGATGTTCTCTTATTATTTGTCCTAAAATCTTTTAAGTTCTCTCTCCCAAACCCCTGAGTCAGGTGCTATTGTTTTGGTTGGACTGAAGATCAAAGTTAAGCCACGGGAACTGAGGCAGCAGAACTGGAGGATTGGGAAGGTCTGGAGGCCCTGTGAAAAGCCTTGAAAAATTACCATATGAAAAAAATAACTAGACAAAGAGGAAGGAAGGTTAGAAACACCTGGCCAAAGGAATAAAACTGGCTGGGGCCAGGGGGCTGAGAAGATGAGAAGATGGTGGCCAGGTTCAATTCACACACACACACACAATTTACATTATATATATATATATATATATATATATATATATATATATTTAAATCTGTCAATGCCACTGGTAGAGCCTAAGAGACACACTTCCTAGTGTTGGCAAGTGTCGTAGTCAGTAACACGCTGCTGGGATGAATCTCCAAACCAGGCACAATTTGGGGGAGGAAAGCATTCATTGAACAGATCCAGGGGAAGTTAAGGAAAAGGCTGGCTCCCTTTCACAGATCCAAGCAGAGACAGAGACAGAAGCCCACCACCAGCTCCTCAAGCAAGCAAGCACACTCCAAACTAGCAAACCAGAGGAACTCCAGGCTTGAGCTCAGACTGCTTTTTGCATATGTATAGCTAGAATTTCAGACCCACCCCAGAAACACCTTAGGGCTGAACCCTAGGATCTGGCCAAGGTGACACACCTCCTCGGCTGGAGACAATTTACAATTATAATAAACTTTTGAATCTATTGGGGGACATTATTCAAACTACCACAGCAAGTAACCTATGGACCCTTATAATATTAAAATGCACACCCCTGGGTAGAGATTTAAGATATTGACAAGGCACATGATATAAAGTTGTGTGTAGAGCTATTAGGCCATGCGTAAAAAGCCCACACTACGGAAATGACTCACAAAGCTCTGTAAGTATGACCAAAATTCCCACCATCTTTTGTTCAGCAGTACCATTGTGCTGCTAAACTGTCTCTTGTTTGGTCACTCTTCCTTCCTTGGACGTGTGCCCTTTCATAATAAATTCTCCTGCTTTGCTTGTCCCCATCTGTCTCAGTTCAAGTGTTTGTTCAAGTCTGGCAGGTGCCCAACCAAACCCTGATATCAGTCAATATGAGAACCTCGGCCTGGGACTGCCTCACTTTATGGCTGGTGTTCTTCAGTCACAAGTTTGTCTTTTGCAAACACTTCCCTAGGGGACCACCATATGTCATAGTGTCACCTTCTGTAATTTAAACATCTATACTGTGTCTTCATGTCACAACTTTCTGTTTGAATATGTATGGTTTGGGTGCAATGTGTGGGCTTATTTGTGTGTGCATGCATGTGCACGAGTGTGGATAGGTTTTCCTGCATACATGATTGTGTCTAAAAGTGTGATTTATGGGTTATGGCTGTTTAGTCAGGACTTCAGTGAAGAGGCCCTCATGGTGAGGTGGCATAGGCTACAGGATGTATGTCATAAAAACGTGCTGGATGGAGAGGTGCTACGTGTGATGCTTTGTAGTGATTGTCAACTTGGCAGGACCCAGAATCACCTAGAAAATGAGCCTCTAGGAAAGCCTGTGAGGAATGAGCTTGATTACATTAACTGAAGTGGGAAGGCCCACCCTAAGTGTACTAGGCATGATACCATGGGTAGAGGTCCTGGACTGTATAAACAGGAGAGAGCTGGCTGAGCAGCAGCATTCATCACACTCTGCTTCCTCACTGTGGACTGAATGTGACCAGCTGCCTCAAGCTCCGGCCACCATGATGGACCTGGAGCTGTAAACTGAAGTAAATCTTTCCTTCCTGTTAGAGTCAGCATTCTCGTTGCTGGCAGAAAGAACCCAACCAAAAGCAGCTTGTGGAAGGATAGGGTTTATTTTGGCTTGTGAAATTGAGGGGGCACTCCATGATATCAGGAAAAATGATGGCATAAACAGAGGCTAGACATCACCTCCTGGCCAACATCAGGTGAACAACAGCATCAGGAGAGTGTGCCAAACACTGGCAAGGGGAAGCTGGTTATAGCTCCCATAAGCCCACCCCCCAACAACACACCTCCAACAAGGTTTCAATTACAGAATTACCACCAGAACACATGAATTTATTGGGGACTCCTGAATCAAACCACCACTTCCTTAAGCTGCTCTTGTTGGGTCACAACAATGAAAAAATAACTAATACAATATTGGAATCAGCACCATCTATCCAGTTAGCCAGTTGTAACATAAGACATTCATCCTGTATACTAACTCTTGGGCCCACATGGGAGACAAAAATGAGGGGTGTACTCCGCAGTGAAGCATTCCACAATCTTCATGCTGAGCATCATATCTGTGCTTCTTCTCCCACCAAACCTCAAACTATCTAGAGCCAAACAACTTACTTACTTTTGGTTTCTTTCTGTGATTTTCCTGGGTTACTTCCAGGTCTCTTCTCACTGGTGATTGTACCTGAACATTGGGTTAGCAAAACAGACGAGCAGATTTTGTGGTCCCATTAAGAGAAAGACACTTATTACCATTTTTTTCCTTGCATGTGTATGCATGTGTGATGTGCATGCATGCCTGTATGTCTGTGTGTGGGGCACGTGTGCATGTGTGAATATATGTGCTTATGAGTTTGTATTGCGGAGGCTTGAGATCAATATGGGGGTATCTTCCTCAATGTTTCTCTACCTTATTGAGACAGGGTTTCTCAATAAATCCAGAGTTTACTGATTTGGTTGGATGGGCCAGTCAGCAAGTCCTGGGCTCCTCCTGTCATTGCTTCCCAAGCACTAGGACTGCAGGTGTGTCACTGTGCCTGGTGTGTACATGGGTGCTGTGGATCTAGACTCATCCTCATCATCATGGTTACCCCTTAATATCCCAGAAGAAGACCTTCAGACATGGATATTATTTTAAAATGTGTCTTCTTTTTAAAAAATGCTTGCCAAATAATTTGATTGCCCTCAGCACTTGGTAATCAGTGTTTTGATGTGATTCCTTATTTTTAATTTTTTATTAATTAATTAATTGATTGATTTATTTTATATATATATATATATATATATATATATATATATATATATATATATATATATATATATATATATATGAAGAGAGAAAAGAGAGCAATAGAGAGAGAATTGGTGCACCAGGGCTTCTAGCCACTGCAAAGGAACTCCATATGCATGTTCCACTTTGTGCATCTGGCTTTATGTGGATCCTGGGAATTGAACCCAGGTCATTAGGCTTTGCAGGCAAACACTTTAACCACTGAACCATCTCTCCACCCAATGATGCAATTCCTTCCTCTTGATTCACCTCTGTATTGCTATGTCCATTTAACTCCTTGTGAAAATACGTTTACAACATCAGCAAACCGAGTCCTTGATAAAGGAAGCTTTGTGTGGGGTGGGAATGTCTCACTAGGAAATTCATGCCTGATACTAAAATCCTAGTCAAAAGCCAATGGATAGAAGGTCATAAGCCCTAGGGAGGATGGTCCTAATGTTGTTTGGCGAAATGGATATATTATGCCCTTTAAGATGCCCACTTAATATTTATATTTATGCACATATGTTAGTGCTGCTCTCACTTTTGGTTAGAGAAGCCTTTCTTTCCAGATGGGGGGTGATTCCCGGGGGAGGCGCAAAACTCATCGGGGAAATAGCTGTTGAGTGTCTACCACTGAATGAGACAGTTCTATCACACTCTACAAGGCTCAGCGGTCATTATTAAAGAATTGGCAGAAAGAAGGTAAGAGCCAGAGGATGGGGAGGAGTGCCCTGGAGCACTGTCTTTGAGACACATAATGGTCGTTGCATTCATGACTTCACTGCATAATATCAGTCCCATCAACCTGTCGCCATGCATGATGGGGGAGGGTCAAAAATGACACCAAAAATGGAAGTGGGGGTAGTTAAAAAGAGGAAGGAATTTATTGGGGTGTGGACGTGGATAGTGCAGGAGGGACAAAGGAAAGTGGCGGGAGGGGATTATGATCCGAGTATAGCGTATGGAGGTTGTCAATAATATTTTAAGTAAATTAGAAAGAAAGAATTAGCTATCATTGGTGCACACTAGGGTGAGCAGTGGGGAGAACCTTATATTCAATTTTTCACGCAATATTTTCCAAAGATCTTTTTTTTTAAGTAAATACCATTGGTTGTATCCATTTTACAGAGGAAGAATGAACTGCCTAGATGTTAGGGAACTTGGCCAAGGCAGAGACAAGATACAGTGAATCCGTTTTCAAATCCAGTCTTTTTTTTTTTAACTGAAGTGCTTCTGTATTTCAGTGTAGCATGGGGTCTGGAAGACTTAGTGGCCAGCTCCACCCACACTCCTATGCTTTTCAAAACTACACTTCTTGAACCAATGGTCTATGAGACATAACGAAAATGCCCATGCCTCCTTGAAGGAAAAGGTTCTGTGATCAGAGAAATTTTGAAAATGACTGGTCTTGGGGAATTAGCGTCCATTAATGTACTGAAGACCTAAAAACCTGCTAGCTGAAAGGTAAGTCTGTATTTTTCATACGTATTTTCCAGCAGTGTGTGTATGTCTTCAAGACACATTGACTCAACTTCTGGGTGAATAGAAATTTTGGGAAATAACAGCTTAGCACACAGTCAGCTCCTGCTTGGAAGGGCATGAGAGAAAAGAGGAGACCAACCAAGCTATGGAGAACCATGTGCTGTTTGTAATGGTTAATACTGTCAACTTGAGAGGGTCTAGCTTCACCTCTGAGTCAATTGCTAGACGTGTTTGTACTGGAGTTTCTAGATTCAGTTAATCATGATGAGAAGATCCTCCTTAGCTGTGAAAAGCATCCTCTCACGGGCTGAGGTTCTAGACTGTATAAACAGAACTGACAGTAAGCTGAACCAGCATTCATCTCTTTCCGTTCCCACCATGCCAGACAATCCCTTTGAATTTTAAGGTGAGGGTCTGGAGAGATGGCTCAGCAGTTAAGGTGCTTGCTTGCGATGCCTGACAGCCCTGGTTCAATTCCCAAGTACCCATGTAAACCCAGATGTACAAAGTGACATATGCATCTGGAGTTCCTTTGCAGTGGCAAGAGGATATGGTGTACCCATTCTCTTTCTCATTCTCTGTCTTTCTCTCTGTTTCTGCAAATAAATAATAAATAAATTCAAATATTTTTAAAAAAGAACAAAAGGCAAAATTAACCCTTCTTCCTTTATGTTGCTTTTTGTCAAGTGCTTTGTCACAGCAACAGGAAAAGGAATGAACACACTGTTTCTCCTTGGAAACTTGGGAAATGACATCATGGTCTCTAAAAGGGCCCATGAATTTAATTTTCCAGCATCTCTTCTGCAAAGCTGAGGAAGGGAGGTATGGATCACCCAAAGCTTATAGAATCCTTATTCCAATTCAGAACTACTAAAGACTGTCTTCTCAGTCCATTCACTGATAGAGCTTAGAATACCAGGAGCTTGATTTTGGGTTGGTGTTACAGTCAACCTTCTCGTTGCTGCAACAAGGAACCCAACCAAAAGCAGCTTATGGAGAAGTGGGTTTATTTTGACTTACAGACTCAGGGAAAGCTCCATGATGGCCTGGAAAATGATGGCACAAACAGAGGGTGGACAGCACCTCCTGGCCAATATCCGGTGGACAACAGCAACAGGAGAGTGTGCCAAACACTGGCAAGGGGAAGCTGGCTAGAACCCCCATAAGCCCGCCCCCAACAACACACCTCCAACAAGGTTCCAATTCCAAAATTGCCATCAGCTGGAGAGCAAACATTCAGAACATATTCATTTGTGGAGGACACCTGGATCAAACCATCAAAGTCGGGTAGAGTCCCGACTTTCTGGAGTCTTGTGTGTTCAGCTGCTTAAGAATCTTTAGCGAATAAACCTCAAGATACAACTTTCATTAAAAAGCAAGAAAATGCACTGGATTCATTCATCCTGATAGGCTTTCTACCTGGAGCAAACAGACTTTCCAAGCTTCGTCAGAAGTGGTACAAAACCTGAGCTGGATTTCTCCAGCACTGAAGCTCCTCTGAGATGAGGGGCATGAAAGCACCTGCCCCCTATGTCCCATGCTAAGAGTGATGTAGGATTTTGGGGTTCAGTGGGGGGTCCCCCACATTTATAAATCCCAAGTCTGGGTCTGTCCTAATCTTTAATGAAGAATAATAAAGATGGAGTCAAGAAGGACAAATTATGAATTATTGAGTATATTTGGGGAGAAATCACAAATGGTGGCAATCACAAAGTTTGGTTAGGGGGAAGTGGAATCCTGGAAAGGAAGGCCAGAACATGTTTACATGTGGAAAACATATTTAAGAAAAATTGAAGTTTAGAGAAAAACTGGACTAACACTGCAAGCCCATGGAAAGTAGTTCATCGTTTAAGAGAAACTGAGGCTTTTAAAGACAGGGTAGAGTGGAGCTACAGCTTGTGGCATCTATGAGAGAAACTGAGGCTTCCCAGGGAGGATTGGAGTGAGGTCACGAACACGTGAAAGGTGGCATCTAGGAGGGAGTGAAGGGACACTTAGAAGAGAGAAACAGGCCTTTGCTTGCTGCTGGCCCATGGGGTGAGAAAAGAGAAAGTTAGCCAGCGCCCCCACATGCTAGATCCAGAGTGTAATTACCCACATGGTGCATTCAGAGACCATAGGAAGGTTGTATATGCAATTAAGGGGGAAGTTACCCCAACTATAAAATAAAGACAAGCGGAGAGGTTTAGATTAAGAGACAGGGCTATGCTTTCCCACCCTGACACAGCCAGACTTCTGGTGGGATAGAACAAAACTCACATGGGGTCTAGGCCACACAGGGTAAGAGGTGATCACACTAGGGTCCCCAGAAGGAAAGAGAGAAGCAGGAGGGCAGCGTATGAGGGGCTGCCCTCATACCCTGTAAATTAGCTTCAGTTATGTAAGGGGTTATGTGACTGGTTGCTAAACCAGGGTCAGCCAGCTGGGTTGGGGGCTGGAGTGATGGCTCAGAGGTTAAGACAATTGCCTGCAATGCCGAAGGACCTGAGTTCAATTCCCTAGTACCCACCTAAGCCAGATGCACAGAGGGACGCATGCGTTGAGTTTGTTTGCAGTGGCTGGAGGCCCTTGTGTGCCCATTCTCTGTGTCGCTTCTCTCTCTCTTAAAGGATGTTTTTTAAAATGTTTTCTTTATTAAGGAGAGAGAGAGAGAGAGAGAGAGAGAGAGAGAGAGAGAGAGAGAGAGAGAGAGAGCACCAGGGCCACCACCTTGTGGGTCTGGCTTATGTGAGAATTGAACTTGGGGTCTTAGGCACTGGAGGCAAGTGCCTTAACCACTAAGCCATCTCTCCAGCCCATCTCTTCTCTCTCTCTGCTTGAAAATAAATACGTTAAAAAAGAAGCTGGATTTCTCCTATTTTCCTTCAAAAGGACTGTCCTGTTTGCTCTTGGAAGCTGCCTCGGCCACAGATTTCACCTCACATTGCTGCAGGACGTGGAGTTGATATGTGTGGTTAATTCTATAGTTAATGTGCTCTGGGGAGCTCAGTTTCAGACTCCGTCACTCTCGGAGATGGGAGGAAAAATGCCACACATCATCTTCTGCCCTTTGGGAGCTAGTTCACAGAGTTAAAGTAAGACGTGTGAAGGTGATCCATTTGGAAGCCGGGCATCTCGGGCTCCTTGCTTTCTAGCATCCAAATGTCTCCCATTCTTGTTCCCTGCCTTGGTCCTATTTCTTTTTTTATTAAAATAATTATTTATTTGCAATCAGAGAGAGAGAGAGACAGAGAGACAGAGAGACAGACAGAAATAGAGAGGGGGAGCATCAGAGCCTCTAGCTGCTGTAAACAAACTCAGATACATGCACCACTGTGTGCCTCTGGCTTTACGTGGCTACTGAAGAATCAGGCCAAGGTCATTAAGATTTGCAGGTCAGCACCTTAACCACTTAGCCATCTCTCCATCCCCCTTGGTCTTATTTCTCCATAGCTCCCAGCTGTCCTTGAAGCCCCAAAGGAGGGGATGTTCTCTTAGCTAACTCTTCCAGGTCTTCCAATGAGTCCTTCGTCTGCAGAGATGCTGGGGCCATCCACATGTCTGTCACACCACAAAGAAGCATACATACAATTTACCTTTCAGGTGCCCCTTCTTAAGAAGATTCTGGAAAGAGTTCTTCATAATAAATAAGAAACCAATTAATGTTGAACAATTGACATTAGAGAAATCGAGTCTCCTTTTAATGGGAGAAGTAAAGGGAGAAGGAACAGCCTAGAGATGGTTGGGTAGCAGACCCCAGGTCAGGGAAGAAAGGATCCTGCAAGTCCACTAAAAGAAAAAAAAAAGAAGGTAGAGTGGACAGAGTTCCTCATCTGGAAAAGTAGATTGAGAGGCTACTGGCTGGTGTTGAAGGAATTATCAATAACTATAGAGAACACTGAGAAAATGAAAGAAAATCAAAGGCCCTTATCAACACTTGGTAAAATAAAAGGTTATTAAAGAAAGCACCTGGAGTGCACAGCTTGAGTAACACTGAGTAGGAATTATATAGATTTATTATTGTAATAGAGGTAATGAGATGAAGGATCTGAAGAGGAGATCTTAGAAGGTTAAATAGGTGGGGCTGGTTTAGCTGGCATTGTGCTTGTGACTTAGCATGAGGTTCTGAGTTGAGATCCCCAGCAACCATGTCAAAATCAGGTGTGGTAGCACATGCCTGTAATCCCAGCTCTTAGGAAGAATCACTGAGACTTGCTGGCTATCAAGTCTAGCTGAATTGGTGAGCTCCAGATTCAAGAAGAGACTTTATATAAAAAAATAAGGTGGACTCTGAGACTATATACTTCTGCAACCCCACTCCTGTGGGGAGCAGAGACTGGAGACTCACTGAGGCAAGTTCTGGAACCAGTGAGAGACTCTGTCTCAAGGAAATACATAGATGAGCACTGGAGGAGGACCACCTGACCTTCTCCTCTGGATTCTTCAGGAATGCATGAGGGGTGTGCAGTCTGTATCCCACACCCCCACACAGACACCACATCATTCATACTATACACACAACTAAAATCAAGATGGCACATCCTCATCTTCCCAGGGCAGTTCTGAATTTTGTCTATATCATAACAGTTAGTCCTGGTATTCCCTTTCTTCCTCAAAAGTCCCCTGGTTTGGGTAATTAACTATGTGAGTATTGTAGCTGGTATTGGCAGTGTCCATTCATAGCCCCTCATTCACCATTTCAGGAAATTCCACCTGATTGCTGCCTTCCTGAATCTGATGCTCTTTCCATGCTACTGTAATTGGTTTGATAACAGGACCAGAGTTTTGAGAATTCATACCATGTGGGAGCAGCACTAGGAGCAATGCCTGATGGTAATGGATGCATCAAAACCCCAGCTCTCTCACCTGCGGTTGGGACAGTTGAAGTTTGCATCCTGTATTAGCTGTTTCAGTTCTTGAAGGATTAAGCTCCAGTTGTCCATATTAGTTAAAAGCTTGGTAATACAACTTCTGTAGGTTTGGGGAGATAGCTTAGTGTATCAAGTGCATGATGACCTGTCCTGAGTATAATCACCAGAACACATGTAAAACAAATCTGGGTTATGGTCAATACATTCTTGTCATCCCAGTGCTGGGGAAAACAGAGAAAGATAAATCACTAGGGTTTATTGGTCATCTAGTCCAGCCTACTTAGCAAGTTCCAGGGCAATGAGAGACTCTGTCTACAAGAAAAGGTAGATGGTCCCTAAGGAATGACACTGAGGTTGTCTTCTTGATGTAAGATTTTGTTCAGGGAGGACCTGTAAACCCCAGCTCTTGGGTCCTTATCCAGCTTTAGCAAAGAAGTGATAAAACAGACTCTGAGAAGGGTAAATATGAATTATGAGGTTCATTGTAGGGGGAATTAAGACCCAGGGATGAGCAGAGGAGAGTTCTCCTCACCCAGCTGGAAAGGGAGAGGGGAGACAGAAGAATCTCCATCTCAGAGAACTCTCCAAAAGTAAAAGTGCTCTAGAGGAGGCACCTGCACCCACACCCGCATGTGGAAAGTAAAATACAAGAACTAAAAGATCCCCTTCACATAAAAGGCCAGAGAGGATCATGAAATAGTGAGGGACTCCGAGATTCAAGAAACGTCATACCTAGAGCGAAGCTAGAAAGCACCCCAAAATAAGACACATGTAGGAGGCATGCAGGAAAATACCCAGGCAGATGGAAATATCATCCACTCATTCCCAGACAGGCAAGAAGAGAGAGTTTACATGCATGGTTAGGCTCCGTTATACACATCCAACATCCAATTAGGATGAGCCCTGTTATCAGACTCAGGTGTGTCAGGGAGAGACCTGATTATTTGATGGGTTCATGGGGCTAACTCAGGAGGCACAGGCTCACCCAGGTGTGCTGAGCTGAGGCAGAAGCAGGAACTTGCTATTGGGGAGTGTTGCCTGCAACCATCTTGGATGAAATTGGATCAGATATGGGTCCTAGTTCTGTCAGGGCAACAGGTAACATCCGTGTTCTCCTTGAGTCTCTGTCTTATAAAAAGCTAGCTAGCTTTCTTCCTTTCTCCTTCATTGTGGGCCCTTTACACACATGCACCTACACACAGATGAACATGCAAACATAAGTAATGAAACAAATGCACCTTTGATCTCTACCTTGATTTTCTAGTCTCTTTCTTTCACTCTCTTATACTTTTCTTCTCTTTTCTTTCTTTTCTTTTTTTCGAGGTAGGGTCTCACTCTAGCCCAGGCTGACCTGGAATTCATTATGTAGTAGTCTCAGGGTTGCCTTGAATTCACGGTGGTCCTCCTACCTCTGCCTCCCGAGTGCTGGGATTGAAGGCGTGCGCCACCACGCCCAACTTCTCTTATACTTTTCTACAACTTCCAAATCATATACTAGTGTTAGGATGATCATCTGAGACTTGGATTTTTTAGTAATCGAAACTAAAACATCTCTCTTGCTTCTAGGAAACTTTTGGTGTGGGCTGTTTGAAAGTCCAATTTTGTGTGTTGGGGGGAGTAAGAATCAAATGTGTCTTTGTCAGGAAACCATGAAGGTGAGTATGGTTGGTGGAAGGGGGGCAATGAAGGAAAGAGAAGAGTTGGGAAGGATATTTTTTTTCTGTGAGAGGAGGACAGAATAAAAAGCAGAAAGTGGAGCCCAGGCCAAGGAGGAATGAGAGCTATTGCAGGTGTCTGTGCAGGGGAATGAAACATTGATGCACTATTTTAGGAACCCATGTCTTGCAGTTGAGCAAAAGACAGGATGCCAGCGGGGAGAATGTTGATATGATTTTCATAGGGAAAGACTAACCACCCAGAGCCAAAAACAGGAGGGAATGAAAAACTGGGGAGGTGGTTTTGAGTCACTTAAAGGAGGAGGACCCATTGTGTTGAGAGGGTGACAGCCTACTCAGGAGATATGAGTCAATGGTGACTTCTCTCGTTCATCCACATACTAACTTCAAGCCAAGCAGCGAGAAGCACCAATGAATGAGGAGCTGATTCCTTTAAGGGAACCCCATTTCCATAAGTGTGAAAGTGCATTGTATGCCTTGGTTTCTGCTTTAAGTCTCAAACACCATGGTGTGTGCCTAGTAAAGGGTGGCTGCCATCTTGATTGTGCTTTTCAGATGAAGCCACAAGGCTGGGGGAATGATTAATTGGGTACAGTCCTTGCTGCACAAGCACAAGGACCTGAATTTGGGATCTCCAGCATCCATGTAAAAATGCCAGGAGTGGTGGTAATTCACAAACACAACCCACAGATACAAGCAGATCCCTAGGCCTTACTGCCTAGCTAGTCTACCAGAATCGGTGAGTTCTAGGTTCAAGGAGAGATGCTGTCTCTTAACAATAAAGTTGAGATCATTGAGTGAGACACCTGATGTTAACCTCCACACACACACACACATACATGTGCACCTGTGCTGCACGTATTACAAGCACCCTAAAGACGTTATGGTAGACCAAGTAGGGTTCAGCTCTTGTTAGCTCCATGGCCTTGAACAAGAGGAATCATGTCCTGATTATCCAGTTTTTTAAAATCTTCTGTATAAATGTAGTTGATTCTTTTTCCCTATATTTGGTATTGGAGGGATTTCACGAGATGGTATATGCCAATCATAGGTGTGTGACACCCCTTGTAACTGCTTAGAAAATGATGTCACTTGTTATTAACAAGGTTGGATGAACTGACTCACCAAAACTCAGAGGGGTTGTAAGAAAAGGACTATTAAAGTAAAAAAAAAATCATTCTTAGCTGTAGAGTAAAATCCATTTTGCTAGATTTCCTCGATCTGCATGACTATCCTAACCCTCAACTCCATCCACATCCCAGCTCCTATCTTTATTCTATCCATCCATCTCCAGCCCCATCTCTGCCTCCCTCTAGATTCATCCCCCTCCTGCTCCCAACCCCCACCTCCACCCTCAACTCCACCTTCTTTATCTTTTTTTTTTTAAAACATGCATGAGGCTCTGGGTTCAATCCCAGAACCACCAAAAAAAAAGTTATTCTCTTTTTATTCAGATGTAGACAAAAGTAAAAATAAACACATAGCCAAAGCTTAAAGTAGTCTTCATTTTCGCATGTGTGTGTGTATGTTCATAAGCATGGGGCATCAGTGTGTGCAGGTATGCATGCACCTGTGCATGTGGAGGACATACATAGATGTCAGGTGTCTTCTCTGACTTCTCTCCTTGATTTAATAAAGCAGGGTCTCTCATTAGAACCCAGAGCTCGCCAGTTTGGCTAACTAGCTAGCTTGCCCCAGGGATTCCCTGTCTCTGCCTCTCAGGCCTGACATTACAGTCCAACCACCATGCACACACAGCACCTCTGTGGCTTCTGGGACTCCAAATGCAGGTCCTCACATGTGTGCAGCCAGGTCTTCATCCATTGAGTGATCCCCCCATCCCTGAGTACTCTTTTTTAAAAAAAATTATATCTTTATAATCCATAATTAGATACACTGAATGAGCAAATAATGTGTTGGTGTCCCCAGTTCCCCGATTTCCCTCCTCCCTGTCCCCATTCAGCTGGATATCTTTCTCCTTGGGCAGTCTGGATCAACCCATGGGGTAGGGGGTTATGGGTAGCCTAGGAGTCAACCCAGTTCCATCTCCCTTTGTATATTGTTACTGAGGTGGGCCATGTCTCTGGATAGTCTCCCCCACCATGGCTCTCACAATCTTTCTGCCCCCTCTTCCGCTCAGCTCCCTGAGTCATGGTGGGTGGGTATTAAGGCTGCTTTATTGTTGAGGTCTTAGGCTGTGTTGAAAATCATTGGTGTCTCATCTTCTTTATCTTCATCCTCCTCTCCAGTGTCATCTCCACCCCGTCTCCATTCCCAGAGGCCCAGAAACAGCACTGTTGGGTTCCAGTTTCTGCACAAAGCTCAGCATAAAGACTGAGGATGGAGAAATAAGATTTCAGCTCCAGATGCATTTTTTTATTGTATCACATTGGGGAGTTTCTATTTTAGTTTTTATGGTAGGAATCATATTCCATTTCATGGATGGTTTAGGTCAACAAATTGGTCTATTTTTGTGCTCTTCAAAAGGCGACCCAACACAATGCATTTCATACACAAGTCGTCTACCACCCACTACCTCCTTTTCATGCTTCTTACCATAGAAAATGGTTCTGGGAATACAGAGCTCTGTGGCCCAGCACAGCTGCTCTGTGGGGAGGATGACAAGATGCTTCCCACAGACAGACCTGGGCTCTCCAGGCAGATGTGGAGTAGAGGAGGAGTAACAACAGCCAAGCACTCCCACTGCCCCTTTCATTCTCTTCTGAGGTCAAGGCCGGCTTGGAGTTTGCTAATGGCTCATTCACACAGCACCATGTCAGAGTATTGATTTCATTCAAAGGGCCTTGGAATTGGCTGGGCTGTCTCTGGGGGCATTCTTTCTTGAACTTCCTGGGAATGACTGTGAGGGATGATGGGTGCCCTCCTGGCCTTACGTGTGTGCAGGGCTTTGAGTTGGTGGATGTGCACATGACCCCTGCTTCCTTTGGTTTCCCCCCAGGCACAGCTGGAGCTGGAATGTATTTGACCTCCCAAGACTGAATCCTCCCTCAGGCTTAGACCTCCGATTTCTGATGCTTCACAGAAATCCACAAAGTCTGGAAACTTCCTGCCTTGCAGCCTCTTGATCTAAATGGTACAGCGCTGGAAAGCCTTCTGGGTTTGCTCAAGGCTTAGCCCCCACCCGGCAGAACTGAGAACAACAGGGCCCAGGAATGAGCATAACTGGTATCCTAAGCCTGGACATCATGCACCTAGAAAGAAACTCCTAATGCACATGAAGGTCTCTTACCTCTTCTGTGTGGGCTCCAGGGTTAGATAAGTAAATGCCAGGTGAAGAGGGTGAGACACGTTTATTTATTTGTTTTAACAATTGAACCCATGTCCTCATGAATGCTGGGAAGACACTACCTCTGAGCCATATGCCCAGCCCAAGATAGACCTATTTTATGACAGTCAAAAATACTAACTTGCCAGACAGAAAGTCATTGTTTTAGTAAAGCACTGGCATTGGGTCATAACATACCGGGGTGATTTTGCTACCAGAGTCAGGGTCAAAGGCGGAGTCTGAACAGCCCTAATAAGACAGGTTGGACTTCCTGTCATCAGTCGAGAAAGAGACACGTAATAAATAGTGAAAAGCAGAGCAAGGGGGTTCATTCAATATTTTTTATTTTACTAATAATTTATTAACTATTCATTTAATTTATTTACTGGGAAGAGGAGCAAATAAGGATGTCCAGTGACACACCCCTTTGTCTATCTTAGGGGTCCTGACATGATACTTAAGTTTACAAAAAGAGCACGAAGTGTGCATCACTTGGCAGTCTTCATTAAGATGTGATCCTACCATCACCGACCCATCATTGTCTCAGCTCCTCTCTCTCCTGGAAGGCGGTCTGACAAGTTGTCAGAACTGTGTGAGATCTTGTCCTGGGAGACAAGGGCCTCCCCTGACTGGCACCAGGCTTCAGCTGTTCCCTTCCTTCAATATGGGACTCCTGGGGAAACTCTTGTACCCTGGGGACTGTTACTTCAAGACTCTGACACAGTGTCTCTGTAGAATATCTTTATTCCTTCCCTCCATGAGGAAGTCACTGGAAAGGTACTGAATGGGAGGCACCTTCTCATCTGGGACAGGGAGGATTTGAGGAACCCTGGTGTGGCAAAATTCTTGGTACAGCATCCCTTCACCAGGCTGGGTGCCCACCCTTGGGTATCATGGATGTCAGTTGTTTCTCCAGAGGTATTCTCTCCTTATGATGCCTCTGGGCACAGAGATGATGGTATCAGCTGCTCCTTTCAGCCCTGAGCCCACCATACGACTGGTGGTCTATGAATGATTTACTGAGGCTACAAGATCCCAGCACTGTTGTCTCTGGGCAGGACGGCTCTAGAAGTAAAGCTGGACTTCACCTAGAGCTCCATCTTTACCTGCCTTCCCATCAGCCTGGCTCATTTCCCTCATCCATCTGTGGGTTTCATCCGAGGACCACAAAGAGGAGACTTATCGCTGGCTGTATTTAAGTCACTCTCCTTGTGACTATGACAAAATACCTGACCAGAAGCCACTAAAGGGACGGATGGTTTATTTCAGTTTACATTTCAAGGAGAAACAGTCCATCATGGAGGGAAAGGCATAGAGGCAGGAGCATGAAGCAGCTGGTCACATTTAATCCATAGTCAGGAAGCAGAGAGATGAGTGCTGACACTCAGATACCTTTACCAGGTATTCAGTCCAGTATTCTAGCCAATGGGGAAGGTGATGTGCCAACCACAATTAAGGGTATGCCTTTCCATCTCAATTAACATAATCTAGGAACTTCTTCAAATCTATGCCCAGAGATTTATTTCCTAGGTGTCCAGTTGACTGTTATACAGGCCTAACTAACCAACTAACTCCTCTGGTCCCCATCTGGCTCTATTTTTTTTTCTTTTTTAAATCAATCTTTATGAGTTAATCAGCCTGTTGGGAAATGACTTTTCATCAATGGTCTTAACCAGCAGTAAGGGTCTTAACCCTGTAAATTCCAAGGCTGGCCAGCCAGGCCAAATTTACTAACTGGTGCAATGGTGGCACATATGTTATGGGGAAAAAAAACTGCTCCCTAATTGTACTTGAGGCCCACTCCAAATTGATGCCTGGTAATGAAAACTTATTCAAAAGCCTGTGACTGGGAAGTTGATAAACCCTAGGGGCAGGAAACTACTACTATTATATGACTAAATGTATACATTATGCCCATAAAACTGCTCTGTAAATACTTATATTTATGCTCAAATATTAATGCCATTCTCACTTTCGGTTAGAGAAGCTTCTCCTGTCAGATAGTGGTGACTACCACTGGGGAAGCTCAGAACTCATCAAAGGGCTGAGAAGAAGGGACAGTGGAGTGTTCAGCCCCAAACGAGACATCTCTATTACACCCTCCAAGGCTCAACCGCTATTGCAGAAGAGATGGCAGAAAAAGCCAAATGAAAGGGAGGAGTGCTATGTAATACCCTCTTCCACATACAAAGTGACTGTAGCTTTCATAACCTTACAGTGGCTGAGGCTACCTACACAGACCTGCATAATAGGAGGGGGAAAATGATGCCATCAAACTAGAAAACAGACTTGTTGGAAAGAAGAGGGGATTCAGTGGAGGGGGGGGATAGGGAGGGACAAGAAAGGGTAGTGAGAGGAGATCATGGTATATTGTATTTATGTATGGAGGTTTATCAATGAAATGTTGAAAAAATATAAAAAGAAGAATCTTATTTATTCTATCACCTTGGCTTCCAGGAACAAAAAGGATGGATAAACATCTCTGTGACAAGGCACTGAAACTACCCCCCCCCAAGTAACCATGAACCTTATAGGACAGATTGCACCCCACATAAGAACAATTATCTATGATGGGAAGCCTTCATCCTGGAGCAGGAGTGCACAGGAGTAATTACCTCCCGTGAAGCAAATTGCTCACCTTAAGAATGACAGTGTTAACTTCTATGAGGCCACCTTGAAGAACCAGAACTGAGACATTGATCAAGCAGACCACACTGTCACCACTTCTGTTTGATTACACATACTTCCTGCCCTCCTCCAGTTCTTCCTCTATTTAATCCTAAAGCTTATGTTTCTCAAAGAGCAACTCGGGGGTCATTGGACCCTTTGGCAATGTGGCCACATCCTTTATAGTTCCTCTCTTTCTCTTTGGCTGCTACCTAGTTCTCCATCAGATATAAAGAATTAGGAGATAGAAAGACAGGTATAAATGAAAGTTTATTGACTGAAATGCTCTCTCGGACATAGGGAGGGGTCAGGCCAGGTTGCCATGAACTTCAGAAGGGGATGTACTATTACTTTTGAATATTCCTCCATTCCCTCCCCTTCCTTAGAGTGGTCCTAAGGAATGCAGGCTTCATTCCCACGCTGCTTCTGGGTTTTTGATAAGATTCCTTGCCTTGTCCCCTGTCCCGCCCTCATCCATGTGTGGGAGATCCTGACCTGATGTTTTCTTTGAGGATCAGCAACCACTCAGGGGAGATTAGAGCCCAGGTGGAGATAGAAGCCTGGGACCTGGGGTCCTAATGTCATCTTACCCTTCCTGGGCACCTGTCATTGTGGAGTTCCAACACTCAGGAGGGTCTTTCTGTTTACCCTCCCCTTTCTCTGTTTTCCAATATTACTTGTCTATCAGGATGGGTGGGTGAGAATAGCCTGTTGGGTTTCTCAAAGCCAAGACTTTTGCCACAAAATGTTGGTATCAGTCATCCTTACTAACACGCATTTGCAAGAACCCCTGACCTAGGGTTCTACTCTTACAGAGCCCAATCTTAGAGATGGCTCATGGGAGAGCCAATGAGAAAGTGAGTAGAATTCTTTCAGAGACAACATTGCAAGATGCCTACCTTCCCTTTGCCCACCAAGCCCTCTAAGGAAATTTAAATTTACTTGTGGGCACATAGAAGCCCCGTGTAGAATGGAATCCTCTAAGTAGGCTAAACAAAACCTTCTTAAGTTAAACCAGAACCTCTTGATTTTCACTCCTATTTTCATCAAAATGCTCAGTGGAGCCCATAATTCTAAGATGTTTTCTACTAATTAGAAAGTGATTCTCTTCTCCCCAAACACTTACACAATTATCTTGGGACTAGAAAAGATTATGATTTTTAGTTTTCATTTCATGTGTTTTGATTCTTCTTGCCCAAATCCTGACTTTTGAAATGCTTGAGTTTCTACTTAAAGCTAATGAACTGTAAGTATATTAAAATGCCATTTTTTCAGAAAAAAATCTATCCATATATTCAGTCCAAAAAAAAGAAAAAAAGATTTTGATTTTTTTAGGGCCATTACTCTGGGTGAATTAATTGACCATCTGTGGGAGGAAGATGCAACGCATGAATGGACAGTTATGGGACATGTGTGAGAATCTAAGGGATCATAGCTTTCCTCAGTATATATTGGTTTTTCAAGGTAGGGTCTTGCTCTAGCCCAGGCTGACCTGGAATTCACTTTGTCATCTCAGGCTGGCCTTGAACTCACAACAATCCTCCTACCTCTGCCTCCCAAGTGCTGGGATTACAGACATGCATCACCATGCCTGACCTCCCCAGTATATTTTGCCCCTTCAATGTTATTCTGTCTCCCAGTGAAACTATGTCCTATGGGTTTAATAGAAGTACACCCTGATATGAGAATGCCTGGGCAGAAGTTTCTTTAATGAGTAGGAGGAGAAGCCATTGTGGGAGTGGGCTGGGAGGAAGTCAACCAAGAGAACAGTAATACTAGGAGTTCAAGTTCAAAGACGGACAGCCCTTTCTCTGCCCATGAAAGAAAGCTGGAATGAAAATGTCATCTCAGAGATATCCTCATAGACAGGAAGAGACTTTCCACCACAGAGATGTGAGCCAGCAGCCTTATGTTTCCACTGCTCACTTCCAATGGTGCCAGAGAGTCAGAACCTGGGCCTGGAAGGCTCTAACAAATCAGGTTTAGCCACCCATCCTCAACAGCCCAATTTGACACAGAAGCCATGGTGAACAGCAGGAAAAAATTGTTTCGATGTGGTCACAGTGAGGAGAGGAACAAAGAGGTCCAGCGAGCCCTGTCCCCACCCCACTTTCCAAGTCCGCCTTCTAAATCCTAACATGATGCTTAGAATTCAACAAAGGACCGGAGAGAGGCATGGGTAACTAAACAATCCTGGCTAAGGCATGCTCCTCCCCGTCCTTGATCTCTCCTGCTAGGTGGTCTGACAAACTCTCAGAATTGGTGAAATGTCTGTTTGGGGAAACAAGGTTTTCCTTGGGTTTCAACCTTTTCCATTTGTAGTATGATATTCTGGGAAGATGCCAATTTCTTGGTGTTCATTGTTTCGACAATTTAATAGCTAAAGGGAGGGGCACAAGTGTTCTCTTAATATATCATTTCTACCAGGCTAGTTACACCATCATGGTCCTCCAGGCAGGGCTCAAAAGCGTCACAAGGGCAAGGGAGAGACTGGCAAGTCGGCTTCTTCGCTGAGTGGGCAGACCAGCTCAGCGGCCCAAGAGTACTTGCATATAGATGGTAAAACTCTAATCAAATAGGCCAGTAGGCTGGAGAGGTTGCTCAGGGGTTAAAGGCATTTGCTTGCAAAGCCTGATGGCTCAGATTCAATTACCCACACAAAAACCAGATGCATGAAGTGGTACAAGTGTCTGGAGTTTGAAGTGGCAAGAGGCCCTGGTGTATCCAATCTCTCTCTCTCTCTCTCTCTCTCTCTCTCTCTCTCTCTCTCTCTCTCTCTCTCTCTCTCTCTCTCTCTCTCTCTCTCTCTGTCCCTCTCATAAATAAGTGAATAAAACTATTTTTAAAAATAGAGATCCAGCTGAAAACCATAACATCTCACAATGACTAGAATTCCCAAGCAGGAGCATATAGGACCCGTCTGTCCATTCATGCTGCTATGGCAGAATACCTTAGACTGGATCTTTTCTAAATACTAGAAATTTGGTTTTCATCATTCTTTAGTTTATAAAGAATAGAAATTTAGTTTTCATGGTTTTTGGAGGCCAGGAGAGTCAGTGTCTGGCAAAGGCTGTCCTTGCTTCTAAGAAATTCCTTGTTCTTCACTCTCCCCAGCAGCAAAGGGGTTCAACCTGTTTTATAAGAACAGTTATAAGAACATTTATGTGGGCTGGAGAGATGGCTCAGTGGAAACACATGCATACTTGCACACACACACACACACACACACACACACACACACACACACACACAGACTGTAAGAGATAGATTCCTCAATTTCTCCCAGTTCAGGCTGCATGATATGAATAGCCCAGGTAAAAACTCAGCCTACAGTGGCACTGATGATTTATGAGGTTAGGTTGGACCCGGATCACATTTTCACACTTACATTTGCCCTGCAGGGCTCTGGGTGCTGAGAACTTGCTCGTGTCAGGGAAATGTGAAGACCTGGCTCACAGGTTGCTGATTGGGAGCAGATCTCATAAAGAGAACAGGCTCCATTTCCCATCGTTTCAGCCGACAGTCCTTGCTCTGAGCTCTCCTTTCTACATTCACCCTTTTAACCGTGGTAGACCAGACACATGGCTTCTCCTGCTGCAGAAGCCGTCACAAGCACTTTTTCCCATTTGCTAATCCGTGAATTCCTAAGATGATGGGTAATGATATTCACATTGATCTTGCAAATGAGAGTTTGCCCTAACCAGCTCTTTCTCATGAACCAGCCCAAACAGGCCATTGCAAATTTATAATAAGTGTTGGCAAGAGGTGGTATTTGAAAGCTGTAATTGCAATGTGTCTTATTGGGTATTAAGGTTGAGAGCACGCTTAGAAAAAAAAATCTCTTCTTCTTGGCTGGCATTATTAGATAAGGTGTTTTTATAGAGGAGGCTTATCATTAAATAACTTTTGTCTTCTGTAACATTGTGACTATGAGAAAATTATTTAACCTCATTGAGCCTTATTGATATTATGTTTAATGAGGGTAATAATAGTGCCAACCTCTTAAGAGTCAGCGTGAAGATTAAGGATAATCTCTCTCTACATATATATGTATATATAATTTAGGTGTAGGTCTAGAGATAGATATAGATATGAATGTAATACCAGCTCTGTGTCTAGCACATAGAAAACTCTTAGTGCATACTATATCAATACTATTACTACTATATTATCATCATTGAAGACAGCAGGAGGCATGGGGCTGGGTAAGAGCACTTACTGTGCAAACATGATGACCTGAGTTTGACCCCCAGCACTCATGTAAAAACCTGGATTTAGCTACCAACTCCTGTAACCCCAGTGCTGAGCAGGGCAGAGACCGGATCACTGGCTGTTGATCACTGATCAGGCAGTCTAAGTGAATAATGGCACTGTCTGAGTTCCGTGAGAGAGCCTGTCTCAAGGGGAATATAGTGAAAGAATGATAGAAGAAGATACTTAACACCTTCCTCAGTCTCTGCATGTGTGCACATGGGGCTCCTACACACACACACACACACACACACACACACACACACACACACACACACACACACACAAATAAAAGATGGTAGGAAACAGTAAAAACAGGTGTAGGTTTTGGAAAAAAAATGAATTCTCACATCATGACTCTGTCACTAACTGTGTGAACTTGGGCAAGATAAATGATTTCTCTGAGCTTCAGTTCCCATATGGTCACGTGGGCTTATCCTAGTACAAAGTATTCCATATGAAAGTGGACAGATTCACTGAATAAGACAATGTTATAAAGTGCCCGATTCCTCCCTATCATCTCCTGCGTCCACCTTTAGACACTGAGTTTTGCATCTATATGTCTATTTTCTTGGCTCTGGAATATTTCACACTTGTCCTGTCATTTTGGGGAGAAATGATTCCAATTTTTACCCACATTATTCTTCTGCAAAAGACAGACATGTCCATACAGTCATGTGATAGAGAGAAAGTGATTCATTTCAGTTTGTAGGACCAGCTGAGTCTGACTAATTACTGTAGCCTTAAATGAAGGTAGACCAGCCCCCCCCCACACACACACACTCTTAGAACCTCCATTTGGCATGGTGACATCTATGGAAATTTTGAAGTTAGCTCCATGTGGACTGACCTTCAGAAGAAGTTGGGCACCCAGGAAGGGGAAGAAGCTCAGCCCGTGATCACATTCTCAGCTGCAGGGATTCACACCCTCTGTGGTCAGTGGTCCATCACCCCAGCCACATGCTGGACTCACTCAGCAAGCTCTGAAAGCTCCCAGGACCAGGCTGCACACAAGGACCATAAAATTCAGCTTCCCATGGTTTTAATATGCAGTTAACATTGAGCAGAACAATCTTGGGAAAGTCCACACTGATCTTCACATAGTGGGGAGATCTTGTTGTAAATCACTGTCCTTTAATGGAACTGCAAAACTATATCTATTTGTCATAAGACAGCCACTCTCCTTTTGTGAGCTACCAGCCTATTTTTAGAATTATAATAAATTTTATTGAAGTTTTAATTTACATAGAACCAACTGCGCCTACTTTAAATATAGCTTCCAGTGAATTCTGACAAGTATATACACTCATGTAGCCAGCACTATAACCAAGACATAAAGTATTTCCATTGTACCAGAAGGTTCCTTGTACCCCTTTGCAGCCAACGCTGGCCCTCATCTCTGTCTCAGGAAACAAATGATGTATTTCCTGTCACCATAAATTACTTCTCCTTACAGGAGCACTTCACACTGAGATCATACTGTATGCATTCTTTTTGTGTCTGGCTTTTTGTACTCAGCATGTTTTGAGGATTTGTCCATGCTTTGTTAATGGAGCAACAGTTCATTCATTTTTATCGATAAATTGTGATGCATTCCCTGGGGATTTCACCTTGTGTTTATGTAGTCATCATCCTTGGGTGGAGATTTGACAATCTAATGTGAGCACTACCTTCAAATCATAATTTCCTTGGGTTGGAGAGATGGCTTAGTGGTTAAGGCACTTGCTTGCAAAGTCTGACCGCCCGGGCTTGATTTCCCCAGGACCCACTTAAAGCCAGATGCTCAAAGTGGTACATGGCATCTGGAGTTTGTTTGCAGAGGCTGGAGTCCCTGGCCACATCCATTCTTTCTCTGTCTCTCTGTCTCTCTGTCTCTCTGTCTCTCTCTCCTGGCAAATAAATAAAAATTAAAAAAGAGAAAGACTTGTAAGACAAGATGGAATAAAATGTCAAATCACAATTCTCTCCTGTCATGGATAGTCTCCAATGTCAACTAGAATCACCAAGGAGACAAGACTTTGGCTATATCTATGTGGGAGTTTCTAGACTGTGTTGAGGTGGAAAGACCCACTCTAAGAGTGGGCAGCACCATTTGTATGGCTTGGGCTCCTGGACTGAATAATAAGGAGAAAGTAAGGTGAACAATGGTTCTTTCTCTGCTCCTTAACTATAGACACCATGTGACCAGCTGTCTCGTGTTCCTGTTCTACGCTGCCTTTCTCTCCAACACAGACTATAACCTTAAACTGTGAGCCAAAGTATATCTCCCTTCCTTAAATTGTTTTCTTTTGTCACAGCAATGAGAAAAAAAATAACTATGTATCTCTACTTTTCCTTTAAACTTTTTTTTTTGGGGGGGGGTTTGAGGTAGGGTCTCACTCTAGCCCAGGCTGACCTGGAATTCACTATGTAGTCTCAGGCTGGCCTTGAACTCACAGCAATCCTCCTACCTCTGCCTCCTGAGTGCTGGGATTAAAGGCACGTGCCACCACGCCCGGCTTAAACTATTTTATAGCAGAAATTGGAGAGGTGATGTCTCATCATAGTCTTGGTGTTTCTGTGGATTCCTAGGTTGGGATCAAGCAACACACTGAGTGGAAATGGTTCAAATTGTCTCATTGCTTTCCCTGGTGTGAAGTGGACCACCAAGCCACACCATGAGTGTCCCTCAGTCCTTCGTTTATGAGATGTCACAGCCATTGGCTGTCCTATGCTGGTTTATAGGATCTAGGCTGCTACTTATTCCATTATAGACAAGCTCAGATATTTAGCAAGGGTATAAGTGACTTACTCCATGATCTCTATTTGGTGCCCTGAACTTAAATTTTGTATAAAATAATATCACATTTCACTGTTATAGCTGATACATAAGCACCTTAAATAGTGGCAAGTGGCTAATTACTCCCCCAGGTACTTTTGTAAAGAGGTTGTCACACACACACACACACACACACACACACACACACTTATTATATATGTATACATGGCAAATATACCAAACATACACACACATATATGTATATATATTATAGGTTTCATTTTTGTGTATTCAGGAAACTGGCAGTGAAAAATTTGTTTCTGTAATAAACATGCATATGATTGTTGTTCTCTAAACAATAACAAAAAACAACTATTTACATGGCATTTACCTTGTATTGGGTAATCTAGAGATAAAGTACACAGAAGAATTATTTAGGTGATACACAAATATTATGACATTTTTTAATATAAGGAACTTGGATGTATACAGATGTTATTACTTGCAAGGGGCTCTAGAACGCAACCAGAACCTTGTGGATATAAGTATTGATAGAATTCTTATTCTCTATCTCTCTCTCTCTCTCTCTCTTTTCTCTCTCTCATACTCTTTCTCTCTCATCCTATCACTTTATTTGAAAAAAATGTAGAATATTTATATTTATATTTTTAAGCATGATTTACTTCACTTGGTACATTTTAATTTTTAACTTGATGTGCCATAATTAATTATTCTCTTAAAATTAAATTTCCAGGTTGTTTCCTTACTCTAAACACATACCAGTGAACATATGTAGGCAAAGAGATTTTTCTATATTACTTTCTTTATCTTAACTACTATCTATTGATTAAAAAAAACATTTTACACACTGACCTTAAGTTTTCTTCCTGTCCTTCTCTAGTGAAGAGATGTCTGTCTTGGATCATTGATATAAATATTCATTTCTAGGAAGTTTTCTGATGTGAAAGAACTCCAGGGGAATCATTGCCCTTCAGTACTGCTGGGCTTAATATTATAAATACCTTTTCCTTTCTGAGCAATCACTCTATCATTCAGAGCTCATCAATTTCAAAGAATATTCCAGGTCACAGATCTTATTACCACAGCTCAGACCACAGGACAATGGAATAAAGAACATGAGTAATAGACAAACTCACTACTTTTGGAAAAAGTTGGTGTATTAGTTACTTCTCATTGCTTGGGGAAAAAAAAACAAGAACCTAAGAGAAGCAACTTAAAGAAGGGGAGGATTTATTTTTGGCTTACAGTTTGAGAAGTTCTGTGGTGAGGTGTGTAAGGCACTATGGCAGGAGCTCACGCTCGATGGTCACATGATCACATCAGCAGGCAGGAAGCAGACACCAAGCAAGAAGTAGAGCTGGTCTATAGAACCACACAGGCCAGTCCCCAGTGACACACCTCCTCCAGCCAGGCTCCACCCCCTAGACACTCCTCAACCTTCCTAATCAGTGCCACCTCCTGGGAACCAAGAGTTCAAATACATGAGCTTATAGCTAGTGGGCATTTTACATTTAAACCTTAACGGTTGGCAATGATATTCAATTGCATATGAATTATTTTCTGTTAAATTTCAAAAACCTGGTCATTTTGTTTATATGGATGAGTATTTGTTTTTTCAAAGTAGGGTCTCACTCTAGCCCAGGCTGACCTGGAATTCACTATGCCATCTCTTTGAACTCATGGAGATTCTCCTACCTCTGACTCCTGAGTGCTGGGATTTAAGGTGTGCATCACCACACCTGATTCATATGGATCAATTTATTCCAGCATATATATATATATATATATATATATATATATATATGTATGTATGTATATACAATTCAAGGCACTGCATTTACTTTAAGTGTTAAGCCAACCAGAGATGAAAATGAATACACAGGTTATTTATATTCCTGATTGTTGCTAGTCACAGATAGATATACCCAAGGATGATTTAAGTACTTTTTAAAATCCTATAAAGTTTCTTCCAGAAGAATTTCCCCAAAGGCTTCAGCAGATGGAGATGATGTCTGAGTCTCACATGCTTCTGTGTGCAGTGTTCATGGTCTATGAAAGACATTCTCTGACACTGTTCAAGGTGGAATGATATTTTTCTAATCTGGAAATTGTGGTTCATTCTGATCCCTTCTCTTTGTGTGTCCTGTTCTTTGCTGGTGTTATTAGCACCATGGAGATGGGAAGACATGTGGAACCAGTGACTAGCAGAAGGGCTAAAAAATTTTGTTTTTCCTGTGTGTTTGTAGGAGGTTGAGTGTGTGTGTGTGTGTGTGTGTGTGTGTGTGTGTGTGTGTGTGTGTGTGTGTGTGGTGTAAGCAACCATGTGTACATATGCATGCCTTCAGTGTGCATGTGTGTGGAGGCCAGAGGAGAACATCAGGTGTCATCTTCTTTGCAATCATGTGTATTTTCTTTGAGATGTCATGTCTCCCTAAGCTCAGAGCTGCCATGGTTTTTCCAGTCAGACTGGATGACCAGAAAACCCCATCTATTCTGTCTCTGCTTCCCCAAAGACTAGAACTACAAGTGTATGGTTGTTTGAATCAGGTATCCCCCATAAACTCATGTGTTCTTATTGTTTGGTCTCCAGTTGATGACATTTTGGAATGTGGAGCCTTGCTGGAGGAGGTGGGTTGCTGGGGGTGAAACTTGAGGTTTATTAGCCCCTAACCTGCTGGTGTTAGCTAGCTCACTCTCCTGCTGCTGTTTACCACCTGCTGTGGCAGAGGTGATGTCCAGACTCTGCTCATGCCATGCTTTCCTCATCATCATGGAGCTTTCACTCTGTGAGAGTTTAGGAGTGAGACCCCCACACAATGTTACCAAGCTTCTACTTAACCCCTCCCCAGTCAGAGCTAAGGTTCAAAAATGGGTATTGTTAATTTTTGCTTCTTAAACAGATATGCACTTCTTCTGGTGCTTTTATTTTCTAAAACATGTATGTACTTTCTGATGCTTTTTTTTTTCAAAATTCCACACCCCAGTACCCTAACAGCTGTTAGGGTTATTTCTTCAGAGGGGGGATTTTGATGAGTCAGGCGTCTGCAGGGACCACCCCTCCCCTTAACAGGGAGGTGTCTAGTTAGAGCTACAACCTAGGTGCTAAAACTGATTGGTCAAATATGAACCAATCAGCTGTCTCTCTGACTCACCTGGGGAGAACTTAAATTAACTTCCCTAGAAGAAGCTGTCCTCTTCCCCCACATGGCAGTGGAGTAGAGAGACTGCTAAATATCAAGGCCTTAGGAAGGTAAGCCCTTTCCCCCCCCACCTAATGACTGGGGTGGGGACAGGTTCCAGACTTTTCCCCTCATGAACCTCTCCTTCTCATGATGGGAGCTCTCTATTATCTTTTCTTCTGCTGATTATTTAGCTGAACAACTTAAGTTCTGTTAAACTCTCCACATGTTCTCCCCACACTGGTGGCTGGAGAACTCTGTAACTTCCCCCGTGGTGACTGGGAGACTTCCCCATCCAATTCCCTTTCTCCTTAACTAATAAATTAGAATAAATATGTAATAAGATTTATTTCTGCCCCTGTGTATAATTCTTTTTCATTAGAGGACACGAACTCAGGGGGAAAATTCAATGGTAAAAACCAAATATAACTGTGCCAAAGATTTCCCTGTATCATAATCCGTATCACCTCAAGATAGTAAGCCAAAATAAATACTATCCTCTCCTCAGCTGCTTTTAGTTAGGTGTCCTGTGCCAGCAATGTGAAGGAATAGAGAAAGGGAAGGAGAGAGGGAGGGAGGAAGAGAGAGGAGAACTAGCAGGAATAGCTGTATGAATCTCAAACATCATAGACGTCACAACTGGAGAAGTGCTTGGAGTAAAGAGGGACATTTCATAATGATAAGAGGATAAATTCCTCCCAAAGCTACAGTAATAGATATGCATTTATTTGAAAACAGAGATTCAGAATATATGAGGTAATCACTGACAGAAGGAAATGAACAGCAAACACTCACGAATGCAAGTCCCCAGAGATTGCATCCAGAGATTTGCTGTTCTTTGAGTTCCCAAAAGAATGAGGAAGGAAAAGCAAAGCAATGAGAAAACAGAAGACAGGAACACCACCATCCACCACTCTCACTCACTATGGCTACTGGCATCCACAGAAACCCTTACCCAACAGCAGAGCCGACCATCTGTTGGCATTTCCCCTGGACCATCATCCAGACGGATCACCATCTAGGCTAGAAAAGCACCAAAGAGTAGAGATGGCTCGAAGGAAGTCCTCTGAGCATATCATCATATCTACATTAGAAATCAACCCTAATAGTACAAGGAATAATCACAAGAATCGGTGTGGTAGTTTGAATAATGTCCCCCAATAGAATTTATTATAATTGTGTTTATTAAGTTGTTAATTGTCTCCAGGCTTCTGGCTGGAGGAAGTGTCACTTTGGCTGAGCCTCCTGGGGACTGGCCTTTTCTAATTTGGATGCAAAATACTAGGGATAGATATGCAAAAGGAAAGCCAGACCTGTCTGGCAGTTCTGCATTGTTGTGAATTACAGTGTTACAATGGGCTTGCTTGCTTGAGGTGCTGATGGTAGGTGTTGTCTCTGTCCCTGCTTGGATCTGTGAAGGGGGTGCAGCTTTTCCTTAACTTCCCCTGGATCTGTTAAATAAATATTTTCCGCCCCCTCCCCCCAAAAAAAGAAATCAATGGGAAAACCACATCTGGGGAAAAAAAATCCAAATATTTGGAAATGAAACCATATGCTTCTAAGTAACCAATGAAGCTATTCAATAAATTGATGGACAACTAGGCTGACCTACATTCTAGTTATTGTTAACAGTGCTTCAATAAATATGGACTCTTTTTCAGTATGTTGGGGCCACTTTCTTGGGAAGCATACCAGGAATGAATAGCGGATCCTATGGTGTCTGGTTCCTAGTTTTCTGAGGAGCCTCTACAGTGATCTACATAAGAATTGTACTATATTCCATTCCTATAGAGTGCATAAATATTCCCCTCTCCTCCATTCTCACTGGCATTTAAAAAAAACACAAAACTTTGGTCTTAGTAAAATATCACTTGACAAATAAATCAAGGTACAAGTGGCCAACTGGAAAATGGTAACAGATATCAAACAAAGCAATTGATACTATTTCTGTAGTATTTCTCCTAGAAACCAGAATGCAACATTTTATGAGAAAAGCATTATTCTGATACCAAAATCCAAGCAAATATACTATTTTAAAAACCCACAGACTACATCTTTTATGAACCTGTAGTCCCTATATCGTTAGGCCATCAGAGAAAAATCATATATATATTAATACATTCAGAAAATGCACTTAAAAATTCAATCTATATTCCTTGTCAACAGACTATCATTATAAGTGAATTTCCTTAATTAATCTAACACAGGGTACCTGAGTGGAAAAAACATAACAAAACAAAAAACCATGCCCAATGGCTAACTTATGAATGCTTTATGTTCAGATGCAAGAATGTGAGTATACTTCCGTAATTCTTATTCACCACCATCCTGGAAGTCCTAGGCAGTGAAATAAAGCAGGTGAAAAGAATAAGAGATGAAAGAGATGAAATAAAACCATCACTTTTCACAGTTGGCATGATAATCTGTGTAGAGCAGCAAAGGAATCTTCAAAAGTGGTTCTATTGCAACCGTGTGAATTTAGCTAAGTCACAAGATTCAAGGTCAAGACACAAGCCTTAACCAGATCTTGATATCCTAGTGAAGAACAATTGGAAATCAAAATTAAAAACAACACTCTTCATAATTACTTCTCAAAGCAGACTCTCAATTCAAAGCTCCAAAGCGCCAATG
This sequence comes from Zapus hudsonius, assembly GCA_004024765.1. Classification (NCBI taxonomy): domain Eukaryota; kingdom Metazoa; phylum Chordata; class Mammalia; order Rodentia; family Dipodidae; genus Zapus; species Zapus hudsonius. The sequence goes on from PVHP010004996.1 coordinate 56,643, forward strand.
GCAAAAAACAGGGAAAAACTAAGTATAAATATATTGAACATCCTTTCTCTGTTTGCCATTTATACATGTCTTTGATAAAAAATGTTTGTTGATATTTTATACCCATTTATTCCTGGATTTTTTTTATGAGCTTTAAGAGTTCTATATATAGTCTAGGCATTGGTCATTTTGATTAATTTTAGGTATATATGAACTAGAATATGTAAAAGAATTTTGAAACATCCAGGCTGAGGAAATGGCTTCATGGGAATGAATTCTTGCTGCATAACATGAGGACCAGCACCCACATAACAAGCAGGCTTGGAAGCATGTGTGTGCTCCCAGTGCTGAGGTGGGTAGAAACCAGAAGACCACTTGGACTCACTGGTCAGCCAGGGTAACCATAAACTGGCTAGTTCTCGGGTTCATTGAAAGATCCCTGTCTCAAGGAAAGGAGGTGGAAGAAAGATTGAGAAGAACACCCACATGTCCTGCCTCTGGCCTCTGCACACATGTGCATAGTGCTGGTTCATCTACACACACTGTGTGTATTCACCACACCCACACACACTATGTATACAATAAACACACACCATGTATACCATAAACACACACTGTGTATACTATAAACATACACCATGTATACCATAAATACACACCATGTATACCATAAACACACACCATGTATACCATAAACACACACCATGTATACTATAAACACATACCATACAAAAGGAATTTTGAAAAAGAACAAAGGTTAGAAGAACTGCAGTACCTAATTTCAGTAGCATTAAGAAGTCATAACATTAAGATAATGGTGAAAAGATAACTGGTAAAAAAGACAGACTTATGGATCAATGAAATTGAAAACTATTCCAGTAGAGACTAAGAATACGGCCTGTTGACTATTACTAAGGTGTCAACATCTCCATTAAACCAACTTTATAACATAATAATTAAACTTTATAACAAGTGATGCTGGACCAATGGGTCATGTATATCCTGGAGAGAAAAAAAAATCCTCAATCTAAAGACATTCTGAAGGAAATCAGTTTAAAATAGACCATGCCTTTAAATTGTAAAGTGCAAAACTAAAATCTTTGGAAAGCATTAAGAGAAATATCTGTGATTTTGAGTTAGATCAAGGGGTCAGAAATACAATACCCAGGTACAATCTGTACAGTTTTCTAAAACAAGATAAATTGGATTTCATGAAAATCAAAACTCTCTGTTCTAGGGCTGGAGAGATGGCTCAGCGGTTAAGGCACTTGCCTCCAGTGCCTAAGGCCCCGGGGTCAATTCCCCAGGACCCACATAAGCCAGACCCACAAGGTGGTGGCCCTGGTTCTCTCTCTCTCTCTCTCTCTCTCTCTCTCTCTCTCTCTCTCTCTCTCTCTCTCTCTCTCTCTCTCTGCTTGAAAATGAATAAATAAAATATTAAAAAAAAACCTCTCTGTTCTATTAAAGACCCTTTTAAACTGGGTGGCACATTTCCAAAATCTCAGCAGTTGGGTTTTGGTGACAAGAGAAGCACAGATTGGAGGCTATCTTGATCTATGTATGGCAATCTTGTCTGTAAAAACAAAACAAAACAAAAATACAAACAAGAAACTGAATGAAGCTGGGCGTGGTGGCCCACGCCTTTAGTCCCAGCACTCAGGAGGCAGAGGTAGGAGGATTGCTGTGAATTCAAGGCCACCCTGAGACTACAGAGTGAATTCCAAGTCAGCCTGGCCTAGAATGAGACCCTACCTCGAAAAACCAAACAAACAAAACAATCCAAACAAATAAAGCAACACTGAATAATATCAGGCATCAAATTCTGTCAAATTAGCCCAACCACTGGAATTCCTGAATATTAGCTGTGAAAACAAGAAGTAATAGAAGTAATACAATGGCTGAAAAGATTGCAGCCTTCAGTTTCCTCATACACTGAAACTGACACTTGCTATTATGGCTCAGCTAGCTCCCCAAAACATACATGAATGGTGAGCACGGGTTTATTCATAGCCGTGTGATCATCATATGACCAAGTGCCACTCAGTCCTCCATGGATCAAACTACTGACAGAGGCCATGTCATGCGTCCTGTGGCTGGGCCTTAAATATGTTAGGTTGGTTATAAAACCCTGTGCGTTGCATGTCTACAACCTTCTGGAATAGATGAAACTGTATGGTCAGGAACCAGTGAGTAGTCGTCAGGATTTAAAGATGAGGAAAGTTCAAGTGCAAAAGATGAGCATGGAGGAACTTCCTTGAGTGATGCATCTTTTCTTTCTCTGTTGTGATCACCATTGAATTTGTGAAAGATTCATAGACTGAATGCTTCTTAAAAATAAATTTTATTGTTTGCAAGCTTGAAACTTCTTTTATTTTTATTTATGTGTGTGTATTTATGCATCCTCTCTCTCTCTCTCTCTCTCTCTCTCTCTCTCTCTCTCTCTCTCTGTGAATGTGTGTGCGAAGGTTAGAGTATAACCTTGGGTGTTGGTTTTCAGGCGCCTTCCAACTTTTTGGAGACAGGATTTCTCCCTGGTGTGAAACTCATGAAATAAGCTAGGCTAGCTGACCACCTGACTTCATTTCCCCATTGCTATTACTACAGGCATACACTAGCATGCATGGCATTTCTACCATGTTTATATAGTGTATAGGTTTGATCCAGGTGTCCCCCACAATCAAATGAATGTGTTCCAAATGATCAATCCCCAGCTGATGGCAATTTGGGTTTTACAACCTTGCTGGAGCTGTGTTGTTGGGGGTGGGCTTATGGGGTTATAAACCAGCTCCCCCTTGCCAGTGTTTGGCATACCTTCCTGCCGCTGTGGCAGAGGTGATGTCCACCTCTCTGCTCATGCCATCGTTTTCCCTGCCAGGATGGAGTCTCCCCTCGAGTCCATAAGCCTAATAAACCCATTCCTCCACAAGCCACTTTTGCTTGGGTTCTTTCTGCGCAGCAACAGAGAAGATTGACTACAACACATTGGATCTGGGGATTGAACTCAAGTCCTCATGTTTGCATGGTGTTATAGTTACCTTCTTGTTGCTGGCACAAAACACCATTCTAAAAACCAGCTAGTGGGAGGAAAGGATTTATTTTGGCTTATAGTTTAGAGGGAAAGGTCCACGGTGGCAGAGAAAAGAAGGTGGAGCAGAGGCTGGGCATCATGTCTGCCACAGCAGGTGGAAAACAGCAGCAGGAGAATGATTGAGGAAGACTTCAATGTCGACCTCTGTGCACACACACAAACACATACACACACACACACACACACACCACACAGCTGCACACATTTGTTCCCACACACAAACACAGATTTCCCCCCCCCACACACACACAACAGATTTTGTGTCAGAAGAGCAAGGAAATATTTTTTCAAGCTATTATTTATTTATTTATTTATTTATTTATTTATTTGCAAGCAGAGAGATAGAGAGAAGAGAGACAGAGAGACAGAGAGAATGGGCATTGCAAAAGAACTCCAAATGCATGTGGGTACTGGAAAATTGAACCCTGGTCCTTAGGCTCTGCAGGCAATTGCCTTAACCACTGAGCAGTTTCTTCAGCTTGTCAAGTTTTTTTTAATTGGTAACTTCCACAAATATAGACTTTATACCATAATCATAATCCCCTCCCACCACACTCCTTTTATCCCTCCTAACCCCCACGAATTTGTTCTTCTTTCCAACTTGTCTCTCTTCTATTTTGATGTCATATTTTTTCCCTCCTATGATGCAGGTCTTGCATAGGTAGCATCAGCCACTATGAAGTCATGAATATCAAGGCCACGTGGTGTCTGGTAGATAGTATTGTAATCACTCCTCCCCTTCCTTTGGCTCTTATATTCTTTCTGTCTTACTTCTTCCACAATGGTGCAAAGAAATACTTTATTTCAATTTGTTTTCAGTTTTTCCACAGTTGTAAACAACTCATGTGACTACCACAGCATTACCCAAAGAACAAGTCCTGGGCATGACACATAGTGTTCACAGTTTTGCGAATCTCATTCATATATTTCTTTTGTCATTTTCATAGCAATAATTAAGGCAGATAATGTCATCCTGTTTTATAACACTGGGATCAAAGAGGTCAAACAAATAAGAACTCTCCAGTTCATTCAAATTCTACTTCTCAGCTAATCAATGGGAATTTCTTCAGCATCACAACACTCTGCAACCCTTCCAAGGGGTCATTTAAGTCTTGATTTCTACCCTCTGGGTCAGACTTTGATGGTGTTAAGACTATTTGATACACAATAGGTTGGCTACTTTTAGCAGAAGTTGTGACTTTTATAGAGTGACAATCGTCGCCTCTTGGTGTCAGAGGAAATCTTTCAAAGTCCCTCTTCTGTCTAAAGATGGGGCCAGCCCAATTGATGGCTCCATTCCTCTGTGTGCATTGCATCTAATGGCATTTTACTGTTTGGTCCATTGATCCAATAATTATTTACTGAGAACTTACACTGTGTCAGGTACTCCATGAGGGGATGGGAATGTACAGATGTACAGAACAAACATGAAAGGAATGTCAGTAGGTAGGATGGACAATGAAATTGTCAACTGTGCTGATGTGGTTGGGAGGCTCTTCTGCACAGGCAATTTCAGTCCATAGTAACATCATCCCCCAACCCAAGTCCCAAGAAACCCGAAGATACCTGATGAGAGATGCTAATTGTTGTATAAATGCATGGAGATTCTGGAATGGTCACATATGTTAGTGATTGATACAAATATGCAATAAAGAATCTTCAGTACTTCCAATGACTGGGTCTTCACAAAGTGAAGGAGGAAAATTAAACACTCTGCTCAACTCTGTTGTCTCCTTTTGGTATTTTGCAGAGCTAGATGACAAAGGGGACCATTAACAAGTCATAACGTGGCCATAAACTGAGTCACCTGGGGCAGAGAGTGGAGATGTAGGGGTGAGTCTGCAAGGGAAATGGAGTCTATCTTGATCTGAGACTATTGCAGACCCAACCAGAAGCAACTTATGGGAGGAAAGGGTTTATTTTAGGCTTACAGTTTCCAGGGGAAGCTTTATCATGGCAGAGGAAACTGGCTCACTTCATCACACATCCATAGCTGAACAGCCAGAACTCAAACTAGCTCCAAACACACAGTAGACTAGATTTGAGATCTGACCCCAGTGACAGAACCCTCTCCAGGAGGGTTCCCCAGATGGATTCTATGTAAGAAGCTAAATCAATGGAGACAGACACAACAATACCCAACACAACCCAGGGCAAAGATCCAGAGATACTTAAGATCTCAACAGTAAAGCAGACTTAAAACTTACCCACTATGACTCAGGGAAGTGAGTGGAAGAGGGGGTGGAAAGATTTTAAGAGCCATGGTGGGGGGAGAACATCCAGAGACAGTGCCCCTCTCAGCAATAATGCACAAAGGGAGAAGAAAAAAAAAAAAAAGAAAAACTGGCTCCCTCTGGTGCAGTTCATAACCCCCTAACCTATGGACAGATCCAGTATGCGCACCAAGGAAGGATCTCAATGGGTAGGGGACAGAGAGGAGGGAAATGGGGACACCTTCATAAGATTTGCTCATACAATGTCTATACTTATTCATAATAAAGGTATTAATTTAAAAAATACCTTCAAACCACCACAGAGATCTAAGAGATTAGCAAGAGTCATTTCTTCCTGGATCTGTTTGAAGGATGCTTTTTATTTGCATTTTCTGTTTGGCTCTCCAGCATTGAGCAGAGCAGATAAAGTTTTCCAGAAGCTTCCAGCTAACTAGCAAAGAGAGCAAAAATTAGGGTAACTATAGAGCATGTGTAAAGCTCATAAGGAAGGGGCACCATGGGACCCCAAGAGGCACCCTGAATAGTGACAATGAATGGATCTCCACAGAGGCCAGAGAGACAGTGGGTGTGTGGGGGGGAGAGTCTATTCAGCAATGAGAATGGAAAGAAACGCAGGGGTCTGTGCCTTTGACTTTGACCATACCACGCATTCCCCCTACAGCTTAGAAGGGTTTTTAGACAACTGTGGGCAGGATATTTTTATTTGATTATGAACAGACAGCTTGGATGAATCATGGAGAGAGGCGAGGAAAGATGACACGAGGAAGAGGCATTGTGTTTTGCACCTATGAATACCAGGTTAGATGAAGCGTCATCACCAGCTACCCGAGGCATTCGGGCATAATGAGCTCCAGGAGAGAGGCAGCTGGCAAAAGTCAGGGTAGGAACAGCAGGACTTGTTGCAGATGACAGAGAAGAAACGAGGCTGTTCTCCAGGGCCCGAGAGAGGGAAACAGTCTTTTGCAGCCAGAAGGACTGTGTCAGCAAAGAGTTCTGGAAAAGTCACCAGGTGATTAAAGAGAAGGCTGTGTTTCCCCTGTCCACAGGGGCCTGAACGTGATGGCTTGGGTTCTTTGAATTCCTGCCATCCAGATTCCTTCCCCTGGACCCATTTGAAGAAAGGATTCATTTCATTTGTTCTTTCTTTTCGGCTTCCCAGGAATGAGCAGAGAAAGTTTCCAGGAGCCTCCCGTTAAAAAATTCAAGACCCATGCCTTCATCTCCTTTCTCTCTTCCAGGGCTTCCATTGCTACTGCTGTTCTCTCCTTGATGCCTGAAAGGGTGTTCAGGGGAGAGAGCTGCATCCCCTGGGAACTTCCACTGTCTGCTTAGCTATCACTTCGGAGCCTTCTGGTAATTGACTGACAACAGAGAAGGAAGACAGGCTTCCAAAGGGAAACTGCAGGAACTATGACACTACAGTTCCTCCTCTCTTCTAGCATTTTTCTTTTTCTTTTTCCTTTTCTTTCTTTCTTTCTTTTATTTTATTTTTGCACTTTTCCTGTTCTTCTCCACCATCCTGCCCTGGTCTAGTTGTCTCCAAAGTAACAACCCATTTCTCTTCGATTTCCCAAATGCAATAATCATTTCTGTCAGACCCAAGAGATGATCAAGTTAATGAAGTTCCTGTCAATAAAGAGAGAGCATTCATTGAGTAGAAATTAGTGCTAAAGATGATAGGTACAACACTGAAGGCTCAGGGTGAAAGGGAGAGGGAGAAATTATTGGGAGGAGTGTTGCCTTGGGAGAATTTATATGAAGCATCAACACATATGTACATATGCAGAAACATTGCTTCCTGTGACCAATGGCATCATAGTCAGCCACATGCCACTGGGATGAATCTCCAAATCAGGCACAGTTTGGGAGGAAAATATTTATTAAAGTAACAAATCCAGGGGAAGTTTAATAAAAGGCTGGCCAGAGAGAGAGAGAGACCCATCCAGCACCTCCAGCCAGCACACCACAACTCTCAACCAGCAGGACCTCCAGACCTGAGCTCAGGCTGCTCTTTGCATATGTATAGCTGGAATTTTACATCCACCTTAGAAATGCCTTAGGGTTGGAGGCTAGAATCTAGCTTAGGTGATACATCCCCCAGCCAGGAAGCTGGTGAAAAACTTTTACACTTTTGAATCTATTGGGGAATGTTCAGTCAAACTACCACAGAGGGAGAGGATTGGAAGTCAAAGCAAAAAAGGACTGTGTGTTCTTGGAAAGGTGGCTCATACTGCCTCTACTTCATCATCCACATAATGGGAATCTTTATAAATCCCTACTGCATTAATTCGAATTATATTAATTGGATAAATATCAATTATACGCTCGATACAATAGCAGACATATTATCAGTGTTTGCCATTATGATGAGCCTGAAATGAGATCAGCAAGAAAATAAATCTTGTTTTAAAAATTGCAACACGAATGAGGCTCCTTTCAGAAAGAACAATGAAATGTGAAATCAGTTCTTTTTTTAAATTTCTTTTTGCAGAATATACATTTAAAAGAAAAAATGAGGTGAGGTAGAAGACACGAATTAGAATGTAAATACGATAATTATTTCATTTAATAGCTGAGAGGTTTGCAGTTGCATGGTGGTGATGAGGATAATGACAGCCATTTAGTTGAATAGAACAGCCAGCTCCTCAAAGCTGCTTAGAATTTTATCTTTCTGGTCACTTCCTGGAAGGTTCAGTGGAACCATAAAAGTGTGTCTTCTACTGACATCTCTGCTTTCTTTCCATCCCAGAGAGAAATGTCTTTCAGAGTGATTGAAGTATTCGGGTAGATGCTGGAAGGTGGTAAAGGTGGTGGGAATATCTCCTTGTGTCTGCTCATGGTATGTCTCCTGGGCTCGTTGCTCATCTAACCACCTGTCACACGGAGAGTCAACTTCAATGGATGGGTAATGAGTGACAACCAGAATGTTAAGTGAGCATGCACACTCACTGGAAGGCGTTCAGCTTAGCAGAGCACACAAGCCTACATATATACAACAGACTGTGGTGGTTTGAATGGAAAGTGTGCTCATTCAGCCACAGGTATTTGTGACTATGGCTCACACTGAGTCCCCAGCTGGATGCAGTTTGAGAGGTGGAGCTTTGATGGAGGGCAGTGTGACTTTGGGTAGTCCTTGGGGTGTTAGAGGCAAAGGCTCCTTTGCCAAAGCAAACTCACTTTTTTTTAAAATATATATTTATTGTCCATAATGAGTTACATTATTTAGTGGGCAAACAATGCGTTGTTATCCCGAATTCCCCAATTCCCCCTCTCCCCATCCCTGATCAGTTGGATATCCTCCTCCGTGGGCTGTCTATTTATTTGCAAGCAAAGGGAGAGTGTGAAGAGAGACAGAAAGAGAGAATGGGCACTCCAGGGCCTTCAGCCACTGCAAACGAACTCCAGAGGCATGTGCCACTTTGTACGTGTGGCTTTATGTGGGTACTGGGGAATTGAACCTGGGTCATTAGGCTTTGCAGGCAAATTCCTTAACCGCTGAGCCATCTCTCCAGACCCAGTTAGCTTACTCTTGCTGCTATCTCCCAACTACTGTGCACTATCTGATGCCCAGCCTCTGCTCAGCCATGCCATAATGAAATTTCCTCTCTAAACTGTAATCTCAAAACAAATCCTTTATTTCTGTATGCTGCTTTAGGTCAAGTGTTTTGTCCCAGCAACAAGAAGGTAACTGTTACATGTAGTGTACAGGACTCATGACTGAGCATCTACTCTATATAGTCGCTGTTAAGTTTCACCTCAAGTTATTTTAACTGTTACCGGTTATGTTACTCATTGCGATTTTAAGTAGGTATTTGCATATTCACAATATTCAAACCGAAAGTGCCTTGTATGTTTGTGTGGTTTATAAGCAATTATGAGATAAATGAAAGGATGGTGATTATTTTCTGCATGCATATAGAGTGTGTGGTGTGGTGTGGTATGTGTGATGTGTGGAGTGTGAGTCAGTTGTGCATGCTTGCAGAGGCCAGAGGAGAACTTCTGTGCCCTTCTGTATGGCTCAGCTGTGTACTTCCTTGAGATGGGGTCTTTTTCTTTAACCCAGAGCTGCTGTGTTCAGTCAGGGATCCCGTGTGATTCTCTGGTCTCTGCCATTCCATGGACTGGGGTTACAGAGATGCATATGGGTTCTGAAAAGTAGAACCCAGTGAGCTCTGGCTGAGAAATCCCTCATGTATTAGTGGCAAGCACTCTTAAGTGCTGAGTATCTCCCCAATCCAATGACAGTGATTTCATTTTTAATTGGGAACTTTTAATATATGAACATATTACAGATTGGCCATATTCCAATTCTCTTATGCCCCCTCTCTCTCACTCCCCCACCTCAATTCTCTCCCCTTCAGTAAGGTGTTGATAATGAGGATGAGAGGGGGAAAGAGAGAGAGGGGGGGTGGAATGAGTGAGCCAGAGTTCTCTTGCTACTGTGAATGAACTCCAGATGCATGTGTTACTTTGTGCATCTGGATTTACATGGGTACTATGAAATTGAACCCAGGCCAGTATGATTTGCAAGAAAGTACTTTCACATCTCCTCAGCGATGGGATGGTGACTAGTAAATGTATCGCTAGACATACAATATTTTGGCAAAAGACAGAGATGTATAACATCCACTTTCTGGCAAAAAAGTATTGCAATGGTGTATTAGTTCACTTCTATTGCATAGCCAAGGACCCAAAGCTCTTTCATGGATATTTATGATTGTTCATGAATTTGTGTATCTGCTGGGGTTCAACTGATCCAGACTGGGTGGGCTCTGCATGGCTGGTCTAGGGTTGACGAGGGTAGTATTGCTTCTGACAATGATGGCTGGGATGTTATACCCCACCTGAAACCCACCTCTTCCTGGAAGTAGGTGCCAGCTAGGGTTCGGTGTGCATGGTGATGGTCTGGCTTGAGAAGGGAGGATCCCCACTGAGCTTGTGTTGCACTAAGTCTGGCTACACTCAAAGTAAAGAGACAGTGGAAGTCAGGGCAAGTACAATATCAATGAAGTCATGATGGGTGTGACCAGAGAAGTGGAGTTACTATTGGTTACATGGAGTGAGATTATTATCTTTTGGCTTCATTCTGATGCAAGGCTGGAGAGATGGCTCAGTAGATAAAGAGTCTATTGTCCAAGCATGAGGACCTGAGTTTGGATCCCCGTAACCCACATAAAAAATGTCTTGCATGGTGGCACGCCTCTATCATCACAGTGCAGGGGAGGCAGAGAGAACAGGATCCCTAGATCTTGTTTGTCAGCTAGTATAGCCAAATTTATAAGCTCTGGTTTAGGATAAGACCCTTTATCAAACAATAAGTTGGAGCTGGGGAGATGGCCCAGTGGTTAAAGTCACTTGCTTGCAAAGCCCGCTACTCCATACTCATGTAAATCCAGATGCAAAAAGTGGCACATGTGTCTGGAGTTTGTGTGCAGTTGCAAAAGGCCCTGGCATGCTCATACTTTCTCTTCTCTTGCTTTCTGATCACAACAAATAAAAGTAAAGAAATAAAATAAAAATATGTTACCAAAAAAAAAAAAAGCCAAAGTGGAGATTGATTGGGGAAGATACCAGGCAGATCTCTGGCCTCTACATGCACACATGTGTGCCCACACTGATATAAAGACATACACACAATCACTCACACCATACATATATACATATGTCAAAATTTTATTTAAAAAAAACTAAAGCCCATAGAAAGTCCGTTGCCTTTCCACCTGCTGCTGAGCCTGACACCAAGACCAGGATTTGAGGAGGAACGTTTCCCAGACAGAATGTTGGCTTAGTGGTTAAGGCATTTGCCTGCAATGCAGAAGGACCAGAGTTTGATTCCCCAGTGCCCATATAAAGACAGATGCACAAGAGGGCACATGTGTCTGGAGTTCATTTGCAGTGGCTGGAGGCCCTGGTGTGCCCATTCTCTCTCTCTCTCTCTCTCTCTCTCTCTCTCTCTCTCTCTCTCTAT
>PVHP010004997.1:0-67179 GCA_004024765.1 Zapus hudsonius
AGTGTTTCTTTTGTTTGGTTATTTCACTTTTATTCCTGGAAAACTGATCAGGTAAGCATTCTTTCCTGTAAAAGTTATTCATGAACTTGCACTGTGCTGAAAGCTTTATTGGTGCCAGAATATCCTATGACTCTGGGAGACCTATCTGTTCTGCAAGTACAGAGCCTAGTGTGCTTTCTGAACCTCATTCTTTCCTTCTTTCATCTCAGTCCCTCCTCATCTCAGCTGCCTGGCCACTTGTGCAAGTTCCATACCCAGGGCCTCTCTCCCTCCATTCTGTTCTCTAAGCACTCTGATTGTTTTTATAAGATTTTGTATTTTAAAAAAGACTATATTCATATTTTCTGGGTTTTTTTAAATATATATTTATTGTCCATAATGAGTTACATTATTTAGTGGGCAAACCATGCGTTGTTATCCCGAATTCCCCAATTCCCCCCCCCCATCCCTGATCAGTTGTATATCCTCCTCCGTGGGCTGTCTGTATTAGTCCTTGTGGCAAGGTGGGGTTCTTATTTTTTTTCTTTTACTCAGTTTCTACCTTCTGCCTCACTACTTATACACACTCTATGTGCTGAAGACCTCTTCCTCTTCCTCTGTTCTGCTCTCCAATTTCTCTTATTTATTTAAATGAGGTTCTGTCTGTTTGCTACTAAACTTTGGTGCTGCCTGCCATACCAGACCCACAGAATGTATGTTCTCTCATTGGTCCAGGTGTGCCTCCTGGAGAGGCTAGTGATTGGTGAAATATCTTCCTTCCCAATTCCTGTGCACACTTCTTGATTAACACAAACCAAAAATCTCTAGTAAATGCACAAAGCAAAATTAAAAAGGACTCAAAATATAGCACTGCACTATATCAAACCATGATGGGAACACACCAATAGAGGATAAAAGAATGAAGAACCTACAAAATACATGAAACCAATAAACCAAATAAAATGATGATTCCTTACATAGCAATAACTATCTTGAGTAACAATGTACTAAATTACCCAATACAATATAAAGAGAGAAGGGCTGGTGTGGTAGTTTGAATGTATGTCCCCCATTGACTCAGGGGTTTTATTAAAACTTGTAACTTGAATCTCTAGCCACCTGGCTGGGGGAAGTGTCACTGGCAGCGGATCTGAATTCTAGCCCAAAAGTATAGAGAGCACTCTGAGCTCTGGCGAGACCCTACCTTAAAAAAACAAAAAAAAATTGATAAAAAGGGGGAAAGAGCCAACTATATGCTGTCTACAAGAGCCTCACCTCTTCTAAGAATACAGAAGCTGAAAAATAGGAGATAAAAGAAATACTATATGCAAACGGACAGTGAAGCAAAGCAGGGTCGCTTTTTTAAATTCAAATAGATTTTAAAGCAAAAAATATAAAAAGAATATAATATAGTAAAGGAGTTGGTTCATCAACATAACAGTTGCCAATCTGTGTACTTAGCACTGGAGAACCCAAACACATAAAACAAATATTAAATGCAAAGAAGGGGATAACATATTGAAATACAATGACAGGGAATTTCAATATCCCTCTTTTCATCTGACAGCTTCTTATTGTGGTTATATTTCAGGATTTGAATTGCAATGAGCACCCTGGAAGGATAGGATAATCTCTGCCCCAAAGAGCAGGATTTTTAATCACTTATAATAAAAATAGTATATTCCTCTTCTGTGACCACCTACTGTAGGTTTAGCACCATCGAGGGCTATCTTTGCTACTCCATAGAACTTGGAGAGGATGGGGGAATAAAGCCATCAGGATACTCCTACTGCTGGCTATGCTGCATTTGTCTCTAGTCCAAGAGTTTTATGTCCTCTGCCAACATCCATAAAGCACTGACAGTCACAAGTAGAGAACAATCTCAGAGCCTACACAGTTCATGATAGGCTCTTAATTTTCTCATTTACTCTAGAAGAATAGAACCAGCTCTATCTTCCTCACAGAATTATTGGAATAAATGAACAGAATAATATTCCTGTAGACATACTGTCAACTTTTATATAAGATGGGATGTTACTACTATAACACAAGTTGACTATTGGTCATAAGTAGAGCCCTGTGTCATAGCAGTGAGATTTTTATAATATAATACTTTATTGCTGATTACAAGTTAACAAATATCTAAAATGTAAGCCTATTTTATAAGAATTCCATGTGGTTTTGGCACCAAGAGGTAGCAGACACAAAATAATGGCATGAAAGTGGTACATTGCTAAGCATGCATGCAAATGAACCTTCTGGAACCTCATAAAGTGAAGCTAACACAAAAATGTCCAAAACACCAACTTTTCTCTGCTGAGATTTACATCATCCTTTTCATTGTAACCTGTTGTAATTATTGATCTATTCACTTTCCACTTGGTTAAAGGAGCCTTGATATACTGTAGGGATTCTAGTTTCAACAGGGACACCATCTTTCCTCTTTTTCTTCTAGTCTGTTACTAGCTCTCGGTCTCTCACTCTCTCTGTTTCTCTTTCTTGGTGTGTATGGGTTCTTATCATCTTACTTACAGAATTGAAGACTAAGACAAAGTAATTAGCAGGAAACTTTATTAAGATCAAAGCATTTGGGCAGAAATACTCTATAGGGGTAGATAAATGGATAATGCTGTGCCCAGAAGCCATAGATTATTACCAGACAATTTCAGCACCAGAAGTGGGATACCTTCCAGTGAGTTATTGGACAAGGAGGCCCCTGAAGCCCCCAAAGCATTACAGGTTTTTGCCCAGGTTCTTGGTTGTCCACCAGAAATAGATGGTGAGACCATAATGCTGAAGACTCCGCATGTTTGGACTGAAGATGACTGGGAAATCAAGCTGGAGCTATGCTGGAAGCCGCCTCCCTGTGGACTAGTAGAAGCTTTGCAATACTGACTTCCAGACCTCATAGTGGCTGGTGTCACCTACACAAGACCTGCATAATAGGACGAAAAAATGATGGCATCAAAATAAAAGAGAGACTAGTTGGAAAGAAGAAGGCATTTGGTAAAGAGGAGGAAAAGCAAGGGTGGTGGGAGGGGATTATGACCATAGTATCTTGTCTATATGCATGGAAGTTATCAATTTCTTTTTAAAAAAAGATAAAGCAATAGTAAAGGTGTGAATACACTACCAAAGGGACAGCAGGCCACTCAGGGAGAGAGCATTTAAAGGCTCCATTGTTGTCTGGGGCTTCTTTTATGGGATTTTGGGAGAGAATGGACTAGTTGCTATGGGTATAGCTTGAGTGGTTTTCCAATTTGATTGACAGCTTTGGGTTATAAATTTTCTCTAGTGCACATGTTCCTTCCCAAGATGATTCTGATTTTAATCATATGTATGCCCAGTTACACATAGGGATAAGATGTTAAATAGGGGTTTCTCCCCTAAAATTCACTTAGAGGACAGTTTGCTTTACTGTGCATGCCCACAAAACAAGTCCATGCTGGATGGCCTCCCAGATCCATCTAAGGGCATCTTTGAATAGGAACTTATCATTAATATGACCACTAAGGAGGGGAGAAAACTACTTTGGTCTTTGTATGTGCGCATCTTGGTACAGGTAGGGGGAGGAGGTCCCAGGTTCCCAACAGGTTGCTAAGTGCAATGTTTAAATGAAGTGTTTCTATAATGCTCAAGCCAAGCAGTGTCCTGGGTTGCTAAAATATTACTTCTGCTTACCTTTCAAATGAAGATTCACATGGAAAACTAGATTTATCCTGCTCCTCCTACCTCACATACATCAAGGCCAAAGAAAAAACATCTGCACTGAGACCAACTGCCAACTGTAATGAACCAATGAAGGCCAAAGCTTTCGAGTGATGTGAATGCTAGCTTACAGTTGGAATATAGATAGTATTTATTGGATATGCAACAGCCCACATGCTGAATCTTCAGTGGCCAGATGGGCCCTGCCCACATTCAGACTAGAACTTGGGATCACTGTCACTAGTACCCTTGACATTTGTCAAACTGAGCCTACATGAAAATAGATCAAGTGAAATGTTTACTACTTCATAAGAAGCCTCTAATTTAAGGTCAATCTTTTCTCCAACAGTGAACCAAAGTCATCAGAAATTATGTGAACATGATGAAAGCTTTATTAATAACAAATGGTGATCCAAGCACATGTAGCTACAAATGACTAGTGAAAAAGGAGGCCAAAAGTAAGTCATTTGCAAGACTCAATTTGCAAATGAGTTTTTTTTTTTTTGGTTTTGACTGATAAAAGTTGGAATTTTTGTATAGCAACGAACAACCCTTTGAGGAAATAGGCACAAGAACAACATAGTGCCTGTCCCTGCCCTTTTCCAGTGCACTCGGAAACTTGGGAAACAAGGTGCCTGCAAGGCTTTGGGAAGAACCAGAGCATAAAGTCGATAGCTTTGATCTCAAGTGATAGAAGGAAACCAGGAAACATACCATCTCCTGGCAATCGGAAATTGTGTTCAACAGCTTATACTGCTGTTGCAATAACACTTGAGCCATGTGCCTGAGTACAAGTTGGTCTATTTGCTCTGGATCAGTGAGCATAGACAATAGACTTCAACGTGCAGAACAGGCGAACTTCTCAGCATTCCTAGCAGAACACTATAATCGTTTCTCCCTGGCTGGAGAGGATTTTATGCAGCCTGCATTTCCTCATAATAAAATACAATCAAGAAAATTGATTTTTAAAATATGAATTTAGTAAAACTTCATAAAATGCATGTTACTTTTTAATTGAAGTGGGGAGTGGTAAAGGTGAGTGGAAAAATGAAGACAGAAAAGCGAGACAATAGTAAAGAAATTGAAGTCTCAAAGTACTATTTCAGTGAGCCTTTGTAGAAGCAAAAATAACCCTATGGCTTACTTTTTCTACTTCAATTTTAAAAATACCCATTGTTTCCAGCATTGTTTTCTCCTTTTCTCTTCATAACTCAGTGTGTGTGTCACTTCTAGTTTGAATCCCTGCCCCTCAGAGTAAAGTCACTTGTCTTAGATATTAAGCCTGTAACACTGACATGAGAACTTTCTCCTGCCCAAGAAATTCATATCATCAATAAACCACTCAGAGGTGAGGAGGCCAAGGTCACCCCTTTTGGCTCCCTTGGCTGTCAGAGGCTGAGTACCTTCTCCTGTAACCTGGAGTTCCATCTTCTAACACAGGAACTGAAAATTCCAGGAGACGATTCCTCAATGCTATAGCAACCAAGTTTAGAATTAAGAGGTCAAAAACATTTAAAAACAAATTCCAGAGAGGAAGAAGACAGAGGGCCATTATTAAGGCTGACCTCACTTTGCCAGTCGTTGAAAGTTTGTGATCAATGCTTGTATATTGCACTTATGTCTGCAATACTGAGTGATAAGAAATTTTTAGTAATGAACTTGTTGCTTTAATTTTTTCATATACCACACTGGTATATTACTTATCAATCTGTTCCCCAAACTATGCTATAAATGACCACTCCCACACCACATCAACCCAGAACTTCAATGAGATCCAGTAATAAATACTTAAATTCAGCGTCTACCAGCATCCTTTCAGATCTAGGTAGTTTGTACTAAAGGTGTACAGTGCTGTTCACCCACATGTTCCTGAATAGTTCTCTCAACTATATCCATGACACATCACGCCACTCTTGGAATGTCTTTTTTGCTGAACTGACTAAGTTACCATTGCTCTCCATACCTCTGCATGATCGATTTTAATATTCTACCCTCTAGTAGACTTTCTAAATATGGCTGTTGATTCTAATTTTCTTTAATCAAAATCCCTAAAGTAGAAGTAGTTGGTCAAAAAGTATAGCTATGAAGTCAGAGGAGCTGAGTTCAAGATTATCTAGGCCCTTTTTCAACTTTGCAGTTGAGAGATATTGGTCCATAATCTCTCTGCATCCCAAAGTTCTTATCTATATAATAGGGTAATTAGCCTACCTCAAAGACAGTTGCTAGATTCATGCCTGTTACAGTGTCAGTTTCCTTCAGATATTGTAGAAATCTTATCTGCTGTAACTGGGATCACAATTCATGAGTTAATCATAACACCGGATATAAGAGCCGGGGAGTTGTCTCAACATTTGTTGTTCAAGCATAAGGACCTGAGTTCAGATCCACAGCCCACATAAAATGCCAAAGGTGGTGGCAATTGCCTATAATCCAACCCTGACAGTCAGAGACACAGAAGCCCTGGGGCTCAGTGACCAGTGAGCCCAGCTGAATCAGTGAACTCTACATTCAGCAAGAGACACTGTCACAAATAACATGGAGTGCAATCGAGAATGAAATCTTACATCTACCTCTGGCCTCCACATGCACACAAACATCCGCCCTTCCGTGTACACTTAGAAACATATGAACACATGCCACACACACCTGCACATAAAAATGCCAGATATATGGCAACAATCTTTTTTTTTAATTCTCTCTTTTTTATTTTTTTTCGATGTAGGGTCTCGGTCTACCCCAGGCTGACCTGGTCTCGAGGTAGCCTCAAACTCACGGCAATCTTCCTACCTCTGCCTCTCTGCTGGGATCAACGGTGTGCACCACCCTACCTGACCATTCATTTTCTTTTCAAGCAGTCTGGGATCTGAAGGTCTAGGAATCCATCCTATGGGAAAATGAGTGTCCCAGAGACAAGCGTTGGGGAGAAAGATGGGTTGTACATCCAGGAACCAAAGAACTGAGGTGTGGGATGATAGAAATCAGCTTCTCGGCTCCAGGTGTTGGCCAGATCCTGACATAGGAATGGCGTCTTGAGGGACTGTCAGCTAAGCCAGGGAGAAGTTCTCATCTCTTTTCTGTGAACAGGCAGGATCTTTCAGGAACTCAGCTGTCCCTCTTTTCACACTGCTCATGGTCTGCTGATGCTCATCGTGACTGCTGGTGTCTTTGGACTTGAAGCAGGGAGGAGAGAAGCCAAATCAAGCTCATGCTATTTTTTTATTTTATAAAATATATTTGTTGTCCATATTTACATATACTGAATAAGCAAGCAATGTGTTGGTGTCCCCAGTTCTCTGATTTCTCTCTTCCTTGTCCCCAATCAACTGGGTATCCTCCTCCATGGGCAAACTGGATCAGTCCATGGGGTAGGAGGAGAATTAATGATATATGCTATAACAGACAAAATAATGTTCCCCAGATGTCCACATCTTAATTCCTAGAGTTGGGAATATGACATATCACATGGCAAAGGGGGATTATGGTTGCAGAGATAATTAACTTTTCAGGAGCTCATCTGAACATAAAGACATCATCTTAGATCATCCAGATGAGTCAATATAATCCCAAATATTCTTAAAAGCAGAAGAGAGTGGCAGAGGATGAGCCACGAGAGAGATGACAGCATGCACAGGCGTTAGCCAGGTGGGGGGACTTTGAGGATGGTGAGTTGGAGCCACAGTTGAAGAATGCATAAGGTCTCTAGGAATGGAAAACCCAGGGAGATGCTCCTCAAACTGCCAGATTGCAACCCAGTAAGACCCAGACCTGCAGACCTTCAAAGATAAATAATTGTGACAGTTTAAACAGCTAACTTGTGGTAGTCTGTCACAGCAGTAATAAGAAAGAAATACACATGTGTTAAATAATTTACATTAAAACATGTAATTTTCACCTGGCAATCTTTTGATGTGGTGTCAAAACCTTTTATTTGAATGTATATCACACTCCTCTTTGAATGTAAATCACACTATTTTGACTATGATTTCTATTTGCACACATGTAAATGAAGCAAGTATCTGCTAAGACTATATCTAAATATAAAAAAATAATTTTTTAAATAACAAGTTAAACAAACTGACAAAAACTAGGCAAATGAATTAAAAGGATTTCACAGAAGCAAGCACAGATGCTCCTCAGCTTTTGGTGAAGTATGTCCTGATAAACCTTTCACAAATTAATAGTGGGACTTGAATGCATTTAATACACCTAAAGTACTGGCCCAGCTAAGCAGCCCAGTACACTGCAGAGCACTGGCTGTTCTCACTGGTGATGAAGGGGCTCCCTGGGAGCTGTGTCTTGCTGCCACCACCCAGCATGTCAAGGAAGTGTTACACTACTGTCGTGAGTTGGATTTTAAAGATCTCCCATAGGCTCATGTGTTTTGAACACTTGGTCCCCAGCTGATGATGCTGTTTGGAAAGGTTGTGGAACCTTTGGGAGGTGGATCCTTACTGGAGGAAGTGGGTCACAGGAGGCAGGCCTTGAGGTTTTATAGCCCAGTCTCACAGCCTGACAGCTCTCTGCTTCCTGACTGTGGATCCAACGTGACCAGACAGCCTCTACTCCTACCACCCTGCCTTCCCCCAAACAGTGGACAGGAGCACTGAAACTGCAAGCCAAAATAAACCCTTTTTCTTCCTAAGCTGCTGCTTTTGTCACAGTAATAGTCAAGCAACTAATACAATAACTTATGGCTAGCCTGGGAAAAGATAAACATTCAAACTTTAAAGTATAATTTCTACTGAACATGTACAACTTTCCTGCCATTGTAAAGTTGAAAAATTTTTAAGTTGAGCCATCATAGGTCAGGGACCACTTATTTTAAGGATGGCCAAGGAGCATGTGAAAACATGTTCCATGGCATTAGTCACCAGGAAGAAGCAAGCTAAAATCATGATAGCATACCACCATAGACCCATTAGTCATCAGGAAGAAGCAAGCTAGAATCACAGTGGCATACCACCACAGACCTATTAAGATGGCTGAAATTGACAAGGACGACCATTGGTGTAGATGAGACTTTTCCTTCTGCAGCATGTGAACGGAAAAATTATATCATTTCTTAGACGTTTCATCAACAGTGTAACTGACTCTATAATTTATTCAGGAAGCGAACTGACAGAATTTTCAAGACAGCTTTTAAATATTTTTAAGATTACAGTTATATTTAAAATATGCACTCAAAGAAAAAATAAACCAGATTAGCATGAGACTTCTTTCCTAAAATGAAAGGTCAGCATAGAACCAAGATTCAGGGTTCCAGGGGAGGGGGGTGCCAGGTCTCACATGTCCCAGTAGCTCACATGACCTGTGAGGGCACAATGGGGCCCTGGCCCATTGTGAACAGAAGAGATTGATGGTCTGCCCCCCATGAGACCCATTGCTCTTACTTTCTCCCCTCTAAGCTCTCTTGAAATGATTCCGCACCCTTTATCTTCTTCACAGAACTCTTCTCCATGCTTTTAAGACTTCCAAAAGCAAAGAAACCCCCAAAAATGATGCGTATTTACAACATATACCAATAACTTCCCAGCTCAGTTGCCATGCCAGCTATCATTTTGAAAGCCTCATCCTGTTCATACATCTTGAAAGCTGCACAGTAATCCTCATACTAATCTTAAAGAAGCTAACACTCTAAAGAGAATGACATCGACCATGGTATTGCTGTTGATGGCCCTTCAGTGAACTACCTATGGATGCTCATCATGAGGTGTATTATTGCAGCATATGGACATTTTCCATGGGAGCCAATGATGTGGCACATTCACTTGTATAGCTCAGGAGTAGTGATCCTAAGGAAAGCCTACATCTCAACTAGCATCTCTGAAACAGTAGACTCAGTCTTGCTGGGACTGAAGGGAACAAAACCTTCCAGAAAGGCTTCATTCATGTGAAAATGTACTGCATTGTACCAAAAGCCAACATGGCTTCTTTGTTGGAACAAAAGGTCAACAGATACATAATAAAAATGCCAGAATAAGGCCTGGGGAGATGGCTCAGTGGGTAAGTGCTTTTAGAGTTCTATGTGGCAAACCGTGGCTTCATGTTTGAAACTCCCATTCCTGACACCCATGGTATTGTCAGTGCAACCACAGGTTTCTCTGTCTTGGCAAAGATGTAGGAGGATGTCAACTAGTCTGAACATATAGGTTACATTTTGATTAAATGCACTGCCACATTTCCCTCCCTTATCCCCCTTCAGCCCCACTCTGATGTGGAAGAGAATGACTCCCTGCAGTACTGTGAATATAAAAATGATCACCTGTAGGCTCCTGGGTTTGAACACTTGGTCCCCAGCAAAGTGGCACTATTTGCTATTTGGGAATTTGGGAAGGTTGTGGAACCTTTAGGAGGTGGAACCTTGCTGGAGACTCGAATTGTGTCATTGGCAGTCCTTGCTTGAAGTGCTACAGCTTAGCCTGCCTCTCTCTCTCTCTCTCTCTCTCTCTCTCTCTCTCTCTCTCTCTCTCTCTCTCTCTCTCTCTCTCTCTCTCTTTCTCTCTTTCTCTCTCTCTCTACCTGCCATTCACCAGCTTCCCACCTCAGCCTGCCATTATTTCCTCACTATAGTGGACTCCACTTTCTGGAACCGTAAATCAAATTAAACCCCTTTTCTTCCATAAATTGCTTCTGGTAGAGTATTATGTCCTAGCAACAAGAAGCATAACTCCCCCTTCCCAGCAACCTTTACCTGTCAGGGCTCATTAGAGAGGGGTGTGGTCCCTCAAGCCCCTCCCCCATGTATAACAATGTTGAGTGGCTCCATGGAGTGCAGGTCTTGTGCAGGTAACCACACAGCTGCTGTGAGTTCCCTAGGGAGTGGCCTCTTCCCGTCCAGAGACCAGAGTTGCAGAGGGCTCCTCCCATGGCCTGAAACATCACTTCCAGGATTATCAGTGCTGCTCTCATGCAGTCTTAAGTATGTTTTCCTCAGAGAGTGAAGCTATTCACAATGAAAATTTATGTCAGTGAGTGGGACCACCTTATACCCTCCTGCTCCTCAGAAGAATGATTACAGTATTACTGGAGACTGACAAGAGTCCTTTCAAAGTTTGGGATCTGTGGGAAGGAAGTGTTACTTGATGCTATAATTGCTTTTGTGCTAAATATGACTTGTCTCTAAATTAGCTATGTAAAATAGCCAGATTTACACTGGTTCTTACTGAGGTCCCTACTCCTTCTGGGCTGTAAATTTTTGCCCACATTTCTGTACCTTTTATATCAGTCTTCAATTCCATTATATCTGAATGTTGTTGTCACTGAAGATTGTGTGTGTGTGTGTGTGTGTGTGTGTGTGTGTGTGTGTTAAACAACCATGCAGAGCAACTTGACACACTATATTCTATTTTGGCTGTTTTAGCAGCTTTTGTCCCAACATGTACAGAGATCTAACAACAAAAATGTAACTTCCTCTATCATTGTAACCAATGCCCTCTGCCTTCCTGCCATCCTGTCCTTTGAGGCAGATTTTACAGGAACATCTTTGAGGAATAAAGTTCTTTGCAGACAATGAAACTTTAATGAAAGTAACTCTTTGGCTGTTACTGTTAATAAGCAGGGAGGAAAAAAATCCTTTTACATATCTTGGTTATCTGGGTCAGTGTAGAATGAATGAATGAAGAAGAGAAATATGAACTTAGGGGCAAGTTACATGGAAAAGTCTTCCTTGTCCATCTGCCCATCTCTTCACTGACCTGAAAACTGGACAGTTTCTGGGGGGAGGGGTGGAGAAGACAAAGGAGCAACATCTAGAGGTGTAAGGAAAGAGCATTGTGATCCAAGTTTATCATTCATGTAAAAGGAAAAACAAAACATTAAAGAATTCTGGCAAACCCATGTCAAGGAGAATGGAAAAGGAAGAGAGAAAAGGAAAGTAAGGCTAAGAAGGTAAAAAAGAGGGAGGGAAAGGAAGAGAGATAGAGTACTCTGACTATGTCCAAGGAAAAGGACATATTCTAAAAGTAATTCTTAAAAACATGACATAAAATGTTAAGTAATAAGAATATGGATCTAAAATACTAAATTATGTGTTGTGGTAGTTTGGGTGGCTGTTGCCCAAAAGATTCAGGAGTTTGTTAAAGCTTGCTTCCAGCCTCTTGGCTGGAGGAGGTGTCACTGTGGGTGGGTCCTAGGGTCCAGCCCTAAGGAGTTTCTGAGGGAGGGGTGGAATCTGGAATGAGAGCAGTCTGAGCGCTCCCTGGAGTTCCTGTGGTTTTGGCTGCTTATTCTTGGAGATACTGGTGGTGGTTTTTCTCTCTGTGTGTGGATCTGTAAGCTTCAGATAAATCCCTTCTTCCTCCCATAAACTGTGCCTGGTTTTGAGTTTCATCCCAACTGCAGGAGCTAACTACAACATGTGTCAATATCCTGAGATGTAACTAATGAGTCAAGACAAAGAAAAAACCGCATGCATTAGATTTATCCTCAGCCATAAGTGAAAGGTTTTAAGTTTTTAAAACTTGAGGGCTTCACACAACTAAATGTGACATAACCATACAAATACATATTACTGGTTAAACAGAGTTCAATCAGTCAATATGCTCTCAAGTCACACTAAGCAGACTTAGTTTTCATGTCCACCATAGACTAACATTTACAAAAACCAACCATGAGTTCTCTTGGGTTGATAGTAAGACCAAGACTGGGGAAGGCCAACAACATTGGGGTTCTGTGGGCAGGAAAGATGACTGGGAGGATTATCTATTGGGAATTCACTGGCCAACATCAATGTTCTCCCAACAAAGACCACCAGGAAGATGTCTACGAATGAAGCAGTTGTGTTCATCCAGGAGGGAAAACATTCACCATGGGGAACCATGCATGTCAGGAAGAGAGTTACAAGAAATGCTTGATTATAGGATCTTGGTGTGGGCTGTGTCATCTGGAGGGTAAAGTAGAACTTTGCCATAGATTAGATGCTACCAAGAAGGGGGGGGCAATTCTAGACTGGGTATGGAAATAGTATCTATCAGTTAAAAGGACGGATCAGGCCAAGATAGAAGGGCAGTTGTCATCACTGTGATTCTTAGTGTCTGTGCTTACACAAAGCTATGAAGCTTCCTCACTTCTGTTTCCTCTCATTTCACTGCTGTCAGAGTGTCTTCAGTCAAGTCCTTCAGGTCCAACAAAAGAACACTATGAATTAATTGTAAATTAGTTATTAGAGGATGATTTCTTTGTATCAAGAGGTACTTTCCTGTTTTTCAACAGTTATATCCAGAGAATGGGATTGAGGTGATAACTAATCCTAATGCTACTATTTGAATTTAATAATTTTTGATATTTCATAGACCCAGTAAGAGGGACAAACTTGGCAAGATTTCAATGACAACTACTTTTAAAGACAGATATGTTTACGTCTAAAGTAATGAAAATGTCCTCAATGCAGGAAATGATGACCCTTCTCTCACTCTCTTCTTCCCCTAGAGAACCTCTAAGGTATTTTTGTTTGCACTAAATATGTAGGGCTTTGTTTATTTACTTGGCCTTTCCTAATACTCACCAACATTGATTTATAGCAGTGGGTTTTATTTAAGCAGCAAACAAAAAAAAAATAAAAGAGCTTCCCCAAATGAGCATTTCTAAGCCAAGTTTCTTGCCAGAGGGAATTTGTTTCCCTTTCAGTTATAATTCTCTCCAAACTAGGTTTTATCAAGGGAAGCCTAAGAAACAACATGTGCAGGATAGCTCACTGCAGCTTTATTTCAAGGCTCAGCCTTGGGTCCAGTGTGGCCAGGAAGAATAGCAGCAGCCCCAGATTTCAAGCAGGTAATGCCTGAACAGATCATTTCTCCATTATGATGGTTATTCTTGACTGTCAACTTCACTAGATTGTCTAGAGGATTACTAAAGCACACCTCTGAGTGGATCTGGATGGTGTTTCCAAATACAATTAGTTCATAAAGGCTCTGACCTCTGAATGGATTAATCCCTGAGTAGATTCATAATATGATGACATTATTGGGAGGTGGTGAAGGGTAGGAGGTGGGGCCTAAGTGGAGGTAGTGAGCCACTGGAAACATGCCCTTGGGGTTATATCTTACCCTGTACCCTACATCCCCTGTTTTCTCTGCTTCTAAACTACCATGATGTGAATGGCCCTTCACTGTCACACTCTTCCCATCATGATGGACTGAGACCTTAGAAATCATGAGCCAAAATATATCCTCCCTCCTGTAAGTTTTCTGTCAGGCATTTGATCTCAAGTACACACAAGTAAATAATGCATCCATGGACTTAGGATCTGCTCTGGGTCAACAGCACACAGCTCTCCTATCTACTCTTGGCCCTCACCTTGCCTAAGTGTTGAACCTGACACTGGGACATAACGTCTGCCTTGGTTTTTCTGCCTTCTACTCTCACTGCTCCCTGGAAACTCAACCCCCTTTCCTTGCCTTGCCCCTTTCTCACATGAATTTGAACCCTCCTTACTTGATCTAAAGATCTCCAGGATTCTCCAAAATACTTTGTACTGGTTTGGAAAGAAAAAGCATAAGATTCACAGCTCCCACCCTATAAAGTACAAAGCAATGATATGATAGTCACATTGGCAGTAAAGGAAGGCACAAAGTCAATGAAACAAGGGAAAGCAGTTGACAGTCAATGATAAGTCTGAGCCCGGCTTCCACTGTGCAAGTCCTGTAAATGCCCCTTGCTGAACAGTGAGGACATATAACTATATCCACATGTCATAATGTGGTTAATCAGCTGACCAACATCGTCCTATTTTAAAGTATCACTATATGTGTTAAAGTTGAGGAAATATGGACCTTTCGAAATCACCATGCCAAGGACCTTGTGCTTGCCCTTCGCTTCTTCTTCCCAGGCTCCTGTGAGGCTATGCATTTGCCCTTCAGTGGTGATGAATTGGGTGTTGTGCTACTGCTGGCCTGACCATCAGTCACGTCCCATCCTCTGTCCAGACCTTTAATTGCAGCATCCTGGACTAGAAGCAAAAACACAGAGGAAACTTCCATCTTCCTGATTATAATACCTGACAAAAGGCAGGCTTTTCTATTAATCTCAGGGTCCTTACACCAGAGGGGCATCCATTCACGCTCACTGTGCACTTCGCGGGGCCCACATCCAGGCAGCATCACACAGAAACGAAATATGTGGCTCGTGGGATCTATAACTTCAGCCTGAAGAAGCTGAGCTGATAATCATATCACTCCACTGCCACATCCTTAATCGCCCTATTATGAGTATAAATTAAGAGTTTTCCTGAAGAAAATCAGTGTCCTAGAATTCTTGACTGCCAGGACCCAGATGAGCTCCTCTGAATATAAAGTATCACACCACATTCTAGCCCTCTCATCACAGTCCATTATAATCCAATTCACGCTTATTCAGAAATGCCCTGGATTTGTCAGTCGTGTCTTTCCTTCATTTTTCATTCTTAAAGTGATACTCAAAAGAGGATATTCAGTGACTCAAATTATATCCAAAGGATATTGGCCAAAGATTTATTGTTCAATGTGTGTAATTACAGTGATTTTTTTGTCACAATTAACAAAGAGGCAGAACAAGTGACAAGCCCACCCGAGCACAATAAAAGCATCAATTTGGGTTATAAGACAGCCCATTACTATAGTTGATCACGGCTTCTATTAAGTCTTCCAGCTACAAAGGTTGTAACTTTACCATCTGCTACTTCATCAAGTGGTTTATAGAAAAGCTTCTGTCCTGCAGAAAAACTATAATGCAGCTGCAGGCTGCTGGCTTCTATCTTTGTAAAATAAGACTTTTAGGAAAGTCTAGGGTCCAATCTAAGCTACAGGAGAAATGGTGAATTATTTGATAGAGTATGGTGACCACAAATGCTAGAATAAACAATTGTAAAAGTTCACCCACAATCAATGCAGGATTTACTGTATACCAGGCATTGTCCTAGGCACCTGGAATGCCTACATAAAAGAAATATAATAGGAACTGGGCTATGAATCAAAAGTGGCTTGCTTAGAATCCCCTTTCCAGATAGACACAGAAAGCCTCCCTCCAGGTTACCAACAAGGGATTCCTATCCAACCTCTTTATAGCTATAGAGACTGTGTTAGTTACCTTCTAGTTGCTGCAACAAAGACACCTGAGAGAAATTAATAAAGAAGAAAACGTTTGCTTTGGCTCACAGTTTCAGAGGTTTTAGTCCATACTCACTTGGCCCCATTGCCATGGGCCTGAGGTGAGGCAGAACAAAAAGTACATCACAGTAGAAAGTGGAGCAAAGCTGCTCATCTCAGAGAGAACCAAGGGAGCCAGGAACAAAAATATCCTCCAGGGCATGTGCTCAGGGACCTACTTCCTCCAGCTAGATCCACCTTCTGAAGTTTATGTCACCACTCAATATTCCCTCAATGGAAGCTCTAGCTTCAGTCAAAGACCCTGTCTCGAAGAATGAGGTGAAGAATCTATTGAGGAAGACACCCAGAGTAAATCAGTAGCCTCCACATGTGTGTGTCTACATGCCCCCCACACTGCATGTGTGTGGATACACACACACACACACACACACACACACACAAAGAGAGAGAGAGATAGAGTCAGCACTATATGGTGGCATACTCTATAATCCCAGAACTTTATGACTCTCTTGAAAAGCCCACATATAGTCTAGGATATTTCCCTTACATGTATCTATTTCCCTCTCTTAATACCCATGTTTAAATCATTAAATGTCATATAAATATTAAAACTTTTTAATAACTTCAACTTTGCTTTTAAAAACAATAATCCCAGCACTCAATAAACTGAAGCAAGATGATCATGGATTTGTGGTCAGACTAAAATATATTGTAAGACCTTGAAAAAAATAAGGGCTGAAATATGTACAAGGTTCTGAGTTCAATCCCCAATAGTTGAGAGAAGAGAAAGAAGAAAGAAAAGGAGGAGGAAAAAGAGGAGAAGGGGAAGAAGAAGAGGAAGAACAGAGAGAAACAGGGAATTACTTAGCTATAATTCCAGGAATTAATCATTTTCTGTCAATAATAGGCCTGAGGATGAACCTTTCCTTTGACATTTGGGACAAAGACAACAATAACATCTTGTAGTGACGGACAAGAAGAGGCAACCAGAAAGAGACCCCAGATGATGGAAATGCCCAATAAAATTTTGAACAATAGTTTTCTATTATATTCTGTGTTCTCCTTCATCAAAAGAGAGAGAGAGAGAGAGCAAGAGAGAGAGTGTGTGCATATGTGAAGATAGACAGAAAGGAGAGAAAAGATAAAAACAACCTTTTAATCTGTTCTCCCAAACATTTCACAGCCCCATCAAGGAGATGGACAAAATAGCATATCCAAACTTCAATATGGAGGTGGCAGGTGAATGGTCTACCCAGGAGTAGTAAACCTCATCGAAGGAAGGCAGAGAAGCCTCCATGGGAGAGGTGGTGATCAAATTGACTTTTCAGGGATGAGTGGGAAATTCCAGGAGCATTGGGGGTTGAGGACATTCCAGCCAACATTAACTGCACCTGCTTTGCTTCATGAGTGGCTCTCAAATTTCAGCATGTGTCAACTGGATGGCTTGTTAAAGCTCAGATCACTGGCCCTTATCACCAGAGTTTCAGATTGAATAGATCTAAAGCAAACCAACAAGTATTCCTTTCTAGAGAGTTTCCAGGTGATGGTGATGCTAAAAGCCTCAGGCTTAGGCACAGTGTAAGGAGCAGAAGTGTAGCCTGGCATAGTGGCACACACCTTTAATCCCAGCATTTAGGAGGCAGAGGTAGAAGAATCCTGTAAATTTGAGACCAGCCTTGGACTACAGAGTGAGTGCAGGTCAGCCTGGGCTAGGGTGAAATCCTACCTTAAAAAGAAAAACAATGGAGAAAGATGCCCTATAAAATAGACAGGCCTGAATCAAGTGGCCCTGAATCCATATAGAGACCATCCACAGACAGAAAGCCCCATTGACAGGTGCCAAGCACTGGAATGCAACAATGGCACTTGTATTTTAGGAGGACAAGACTGATGTAAGATAGAGGGAAGGTAATAATAACAGCTGTAGTCAGTCACTCAGCAAAGGATGAAGTTAGAACAAAGGCCTTGAAGAGCCAAAGGAATGGAGAGGCTGGAGCTGAGGTTTCTTAAGTGAAAATAAAAGCAGACCTCTTCAGCTATGCTCACTAAGAAGGAAAATAAATCAGCTCTTTCTTTTGCCTCTGGAAACTGATATTCTCCTCCATGATTAAAATTTGTGTACACATCTTCTAGAAAGGGGCTTGCATAGTTTGGTAACATTTACTAAAAGTCCATAATTTGTTAAAACTTTTCCAAGAAACAGGGAAATGTCCTTATTCGTTGATATCAGAGTATCGCTGGTCTATCCACATGCACATCTATTACATGCAAAGCCTTGGATTAAGGGTGCCAGAAAAAAAAATAGAGATGGAAATGGGATTCCTGTGACTGGGCCAACGCAAAGCACAGAAGGCTGGAGTCACAAAGCAACCATAGAAAGAGAGCAAGAGGTGTGGAAGATAAACAAAGGTCCGTGCACTCTTTGTCCACAGAAAAAGGATTTCTAGAAATCCCCAGAAATATCTACTAGGTGTATGAATGTAGAATCATGCTAAATAGAAGAGATTTTCAATATTAATTATGTCAATAAAAGCTAAGCTTTATTGATGCTCTCTGTCTTGGCCTATCTTACCTGAGGCACAGAGCCTCAAACAAAAGCTCACAGCTGTTAGTGTATTGGGGATAAGACCCAAGAAAGCAAGTGTGAGAGGCAGGGTGGGTGATATGGAGAAGAGAGAAGTAGACACTGGGCAGCCATAGAGCGCTGATCCTGCTGTGGCCCACTGCTCACTGGATCTTCCAGATCCTCCTGAGATGCTTTATGGAAAGCTTCCCAGAAGTATCCCACCCAGCAATGAAAGAGGGCAAGGCTCATGGTGGACTGCCTCCCTACACTGGCCAAAGGCTGCCCCAATGGAGAGTAAAACTCCCACACTTTTCAGTTAGGCACAGGAGTGTCCCCAAAAGGTGTCAGAGAAGCCCTGGGCAGGAAGTGAGAATGGAAGGATGCCCATGGAGGGGAGACAAGGCTGTCAACCCAGGCTGTAACATGAAGCACGTTTGCAATTCTCTCACTCTGCATGACCAGGCACCACAAGATACCTTGAAAAGAGAATAGATTATAGAGAAAATGTGAAAAGCAATAGCTATTGTATTTTAGTGGGCACAAAGCATATCTTCAACAGCATTCCTATGTTTAGAGAGTTTCTCCCCTTTTAAGGCCTATTTTCTCAAAGGAGAGGTAAGACCCAAATAGTCAATGGCCTTTACAATGATAACTGGTAAATGTTTCACAATTGGTGTTCCTTGGGAGGAGGTTGTTAGAGGAACCCATTATTTGTAAATTACCAATTTCCATAAATCAAATATTCCTCTTGTAACCTATTTCAAGTTAGTAGCTTAAAATGGGCTTTAAAAATCCCTGGAAACTGTAGGTATTATCAGAAACTGTGAAGTCATAACTTTCAAGGCTATTTGTGTCTAGAAGATTGTCCTACCCCAGCAGTCCTACCCTCCCTTTGGCTATTACAATCATTCCACCACTGAAACAAAACAGAGACTAACTGAGAGGAGAAAGACATATGAGGGAGGGTGGGGAGGGAATCACAATGGTTTACTGTCTATAATTATAGAAGCTAACAATCATCAGGTATGGCTTGATCAGCTTCATGATACCACTGAACAGATCTGTGACACATTTCACACTCAGGTGCTGTATTAGGGTTCTCTAGAGGAAACAGAGTTGATAGAATGGATTGTAGTAAAAGGGAATTTATTGGGGTAGCTTATGACAGTCCAACAATAGCAGTCACAGGCCCACAGGTGAAGGAACCAGTAGCTGTTCAGTCCACGTGGCTGGAGGCCTCTGCAGTCCCAATCCAGCCCAGAAGGCCTGATGGCTCCCTGGGGAGTGGCTGCTCTTCAGTCCATGATGTGAGCTGAGGAAACTGGGTTCCAATGTCCAGGAAGGGTAGGAGAAAAGGATGCGAACGCAAGTCACAAACAAGCACCAGCAGCCAACAGGCAGGGAACAAAGGAGAGAATTTCTTCCCCTTTATATAGCCTTAGGGTGGGGTCTTGCAACCCTTCCCCAGACTTAATGGCTTCCTGAGTCTCTGGAATTGCCTTCCTGCATGGCCCACACAGGAAAGGATGTTTAGTTCTAGCTTCTTTGAGTTTCTTTACATCCTGCCCCCCTACTGAGAGGCTGCCTTCCTATAAACATCCTCAGAGACCTACCCATGATAATTAAAAAGATCAAGTTGACAACAAAACCTAACCATCACAGGTGTATTTGCATGGAAAGGAAGCTTTGTAGAGAGGAGAAAGTACGAAAGAAGCAGCTCTATATGAACTCTAGCTTTTTGCAAAACAGCAAAGGAAGTATCCTGCAGAAGATGCAGGGACCCCAGTAGCATCCATTGTGAGGTCTGTTCCTACAGAATGTAGGAAGGTCATCCTGGATCTGTGTGCATTGAGTATTAGGTGTGACCTCAGAGAAACAGGCCTGCCAAGAGTGTCTGAGAAACTTTTGAATTTCCTTCCTGCTTCCTTTATTTCTCTACTTGAATCTCTTTTGTACTCCGACTGAATTGAGTGAATTCCCTAAACTGAAAATAAGAACCCTAGCTGATTACGGTGAGGATCCTTCTGTTTTAGGAAGAGATTTTACTTGCAAGCATAATTAAATATGGCTTCCATTCACTCTGTCTTCAGGGTTTAAGAATTCCCACTTGGGAGTGAATTCGGGTCTCATCCAATCTCTCATACTTCTCAAGTTAGGGAGATGATGGTGGGCAGAAACAACTGCACACTCTGCACATTGCTGTGCAGCTGAACATGGAGGAATGGTGCAGCTTTCTATGTGCAATGAACCGCCTAGTAAGAGTTCCCAAATGCTGTGGAGGGCATCCATCATGGACCTGTTGATAACTTCTCCCAAATAATTAGTTCCATGAACTTGGTTTTCAATTTATTCTAGTATTTTCTAGTCCACCTCCTTCCAAGGTCCCCAAAAATGCTTGTTAAAAATTATTTCTGCCTTGGCATACCTGAATCATAAATTCTGTGGTAAGTACCAGGAACATATTTTTCAGCTTACATTTCATTTTTTTCTAGATAGGGTCTCATAATATAGCCCAGATTGGCCTTGAACTCATGACTCTCCTACCTAGTCCTCTTGAGTTCTGAAATTACAGGGATCCACATCCAGCCTAAATTTTTTGAAAACAAAATTTTCTTAGTATTGATTTCTTAGTATCAATATCAAATAAAAGGATTCTTTCCACCCAGCCCAAAACACATAATATAATAAAGACTTAACAGAAACTCCTATGTATATAACACAAATTACATATTTAGACAAGACAGACATAATATTCATGAGATGTTGATAAAAATTATCATCATACACTTTTTAGCCAATAAGATCCTTTAAAATGCCTAGAGAATGTGAAGAGGAATTGGATTCCAGTCCATTTTCCTGGAGGTCATCATCTGTCCCCTTCTTTCTGTCTCTGATCAGATATCCTGTCTCCTCAGAGGTCTGCCCACAAATAGCTCTCTGGAAGTACTTTGGGCAAGCAGTTTCCAAACTTTGCTGCTTTTTATCATCCCTGGGAGATGCCACACACTTCAAAATATTAAGAACTAAGGTTTAAGGAAGTCTGTTCTCAGGTACTATGCTAAGTAGTATGGATGGATTGTTTCATTTAGTCCTTATTTTTTATGACATAAGAATAATCGTTTGCATTTTATAGATGAGCAAATTATCCAACTTTTATACCAGTTAGTGGCAGGTGTGAAAAGCTAGCTGGAGTCTGTACTCCAGGTCTGCAGCACAGGAAAGGTCAAAGACAGAGGATGGCAAGAAGGGTGCTGAAAGGAAGCTGCCTGATTTATGCATAGAACCCCAAGACTTAGAAAAAATCTTGGAAGCCTTTACTGACAGCTGAATTTCCTTACAGTCTAGAGGGAATTATACATGAATGTGACTCCACTCATGGATTTTGGCCCTAAGAGTTATATGTGTATAGTAGAGGCTATTGTTGTTATTACATATCAGAATGGATTCCATCACAATCATTTGATCCTGTGGATGGCAACACAGCAACTTCCTGTTAGGATGTTTCCGGTACAGGGCAACTTCCTGTTTCAACACTACCATGCATGCTGAACCTTCCAATCCTGTCTAAAATGACCTTGAGAGTCTGTTGGAACCAAAGTCTCCAGTAGTAAAACCTGAAGGAGAGAAGAGCCTTGAAGGTCTAGATCAGAAGTTAGGGTGCTTGCAGACCAGGAAGCAGACTGGAAATTCCTCAGTTATAACCAATCAGATGTGATTTCTTGTAGCCCCAGCATCTGTCTTTTGCTTTGTCAATCTACCATAAAGTGTTTTTCTTTTTCAAAACCTGGTGCCATAGCAGTGGCTTCCATGGGCGTTGGGCAATGGGACCTTGCTGGGTATCAGCGCTGTCTTCATTAGAGCCAGTACGACTGGTCTACATTATTCCTGTCAACTCTCTGTCCTTTCTACACTTCTGCCTGGCTCCATGTGTCTTCATATGGTGCCATCCCTAGACTCTGCCTATAACAGAGATTGTAAATCAAGCCCACATCCCATGCCTGTTCTGATGGATGAGAAGCGCCAGCACAAAAGGATACATTTCTGAAGGGATGTTGTATGGATTTCATTTTCTGGATGGCCCCTAGTGCCTTTCAGTTTGGCTTTTTTTTTTCACGTATCTTTGACAGTTATTCTTATGAATAAATAGATTGTTTGATCTTTCTTGGATTTCCATCTCAGTGACCAAGCAAGAAAAGAAAAATTTTAATGCACTTTTTAAGGCCTCAAACTATTATTTGCAACTGCAATGACTGATATGAAACATGCACTCTTTACTCTGTTCTTTGATGATATGTTTACCACTTATGGTGTCTTATATATTTGCAGCTACAAGCTCCCTGCCCTCAAACCTCAGGGACAGGAGCACTTTCCCAACCCAGCACAACTGACACTTGAACATGGATAAATAATCTTTTGTGGTGCAGAGCTGTCCTAGGCATGGAAGAGCGTTTGCTGATATTCACAGTTTCTACTTACCTGATGCCAAACCATGCCATGGTCAGCCAACCAACATCCAATGCTCCATAGATGGCAAAACTGTCCCTTGTGGCAAACCACTCAGCAGACTAGATCAATAAGCAATAAATGATAGAGAATGCAAAGCGAGGCAGGGAGAAGGCAGAAAGAAAGCAGTTGTGTGCAGCACAAAGAAAATCTCACTCTGCCAGTGCAAGTAAGGAAGATTTCAGAGAGAACATGACAACTGAACTCGAGTTGGATTGTTCTATGCTAGGAAATAACTGTTTTAAACTCACCCTAGTCTTCTCACTCAAAGATCTCAAAGTCTAGACTTTCTCTGCTATCCTCCTAAGTTAATGAATGCAAACATCAGACTTCTGCACAAGTATGTCCTGTTTCTCAGATCATATGACACTGTACACACTCATTGCTGTTGCCTCTGGCTTTTGAATAGAAGTATGGAGGGGCTGAAGAAGAGGTCTTAGAAGAGAGCTGGCACTGAGGAAGCTGGGTATACTCTTAGCTGGGTTTATCTAGGCCCCAAGATGGAGTCATCATTGCTGATCCTGTTTGGGGGGACTACTGGCCTTGCTGACCTGGCTTTTGAGAAATGAAAGCATGGTTTATTTCCCAGAAATTGTCCATCTTCTTTGCTTAGGCCCCAGTCCCCTGACCACAATCTCTGGTTAGCAGTCAACTGTACAAAATTCCCCATGGACTTGAGACAGTTCCTCTTTTCTCCTACTCCCCCGCCCAAGTGAAAGAGCCCTTTAAGACTCACAATACCCAAATCCAGCTGGCTGCTCTACTCTCACTCCCACGAGACAGACCGGCAGCTCGAGTTTTCTCTTGAGCCTTGCTTCAGAGTGGTCTCTTGTGGTCTTGGTCATTCTCAATCCTTACACTCTCTAAACCTTAGAATGAGCATCTAAGTTTATATTAAATACAGGAATCTTGCACAGCACTTCAGAAGTCTGATATATGTTCTACTGTGAAACGAAACAAAAGTGACTTGTAAGATCTGATTGTTTTCTTTAAAATGGCATCAGCTTAAGATACTGTATTCAACGCTTTCCCAGAAGCCCTCTGCGTGTAAATCACTGCTACAGAATGGTGCTGTCTGCTTTGTTCTCTGGACTTCAACTGTCTGCTCCTCTCCAAGGGAAGAAAAGCTCAGCTGGAGCTCAGACACTCACTCTCAGCTCAGACTCTGGGTGCATCAGTGTCACTGTCCCCTGCCTCAGAGGCACTGGGAACACAGGAGTCTCTCTCTCTCCCTCCCTCTTCATTTTATTCTTTCCCTCTCCTTTTGCAGTCTGAGGAGAAAATCCAGGGTCTTGTACATGGTGGGCAAGCACTCTGCCACTGTGCTATATCCCCAGCCTCATTGCCTTGTAGGACTGAGAGATGTGCAAAGTGAGAATGAAGGGGCTGAGAAGAACGATCCCTGGAATCTCCAACAACCAGTCCTCCATGAAAGCAGTAAGAACATGGCTTTGCAGCTTTAAAAAAAATGTTAAGGGCTGGAGAGATGGCTCAGCGGTTAAGGCACTTGCCTCCAGTGCCTAAGGCCCAGGGTTCAATTTCCCAGTACCCACATATGCCAGACCCACAAGGTGGTGACCCTGGTGCATTCTCTCTCTCTCTCTCTCTCTCTCTCTCTCCCTCCCTCCCTCCCTCCTTGAAAATGAATAAGTAAAATAAAATAAATGTTAAAATGACTTAGGGAACTTTGCAGATGATGGGGTGGAAGATTGTAAGACCCATGGTGGGGGAGAATATACAGAGACATTGTCCCCCTCAACAACAGCACACAAATTAAAAAAAAATGGGCTACTTCTTGACAATTCATAGCCCCCTATCCAGTCCATCAAGCCCACGAAGGAGGGCCCCCAGTGGGTTGGGACAGGGAGGAGGTAAATTGGGGTACCATCACAAGACTTGCTCATACAATGTATCTAATTATTAACAACAAATAAGTTTAAGTTAAAATGAGTATTTTCAGAATTCTACTACTTTCTGTGAGCCAAGTCATATTTATTCTAGAAGAATTGATGAATCCCAGTTAAAATAAGTAATCTTGCTGGGCGTGGTGGTGCATGCCTTTAATCCCAGCACTTGGGAGGCAGAGAGAGATAGGAGGATCACTGTGAGTTTAAGGCCAGCCTGAGACTCCAGTGAATTCCAGGTCAGCCTGAGCTAGAGTGAGACCCTACCTCAAAAAACCAAAAATAATAATAATAATAATAAATGATCTTTATGGTGGTTAGATTTCTCCTACCCACTCTCCTCATTTCTGGTAGCCTTGCAAATAGGCAGTCCTGCAACCAAATTAGCAGGCATTGAGAACACAGAACAGACCTGAAGCACTCTGAAAATCCATACAGGATTTCCACTATTTCACATGTCTGGAAGCTCTTAGGACTTCTCTTGATTTGACTTGGCTCAAGGCTCATCCAGTGAGAAAAAAACTTCCCAGGGCATTTATTAAAAATGGCCAACAGCAATTGTTTAACATGATAACTCCAAGAGCTGAGAAACCAACTGAGCCAAACAAGTAGATGGCCAAAACTTTAACAAAAACAATCTGGGAACACATTTCCATATGGAGCTTCCAAAAGCTATAAGATATGTGTGGAGGTGAAGAAAGAAAGCCACATATATGCACATGGATCTCTCATTTCTAGTGATGTGGAGGCCCTAGGCAAGCTGCCAATGAAGCAGAGACGGAGGTGCAAACTACCTGTGTATCAAAAAAGTCCCGTGACATATACAGGATGTCTTGGCAAAAGGTGAAAGATTTATTGCACAAGAAATTTAAGGAAATCCCTATCCAATCTTACAACTGCAAGAGGTATTCAGAAACTGCTTCTGCTAAAAAGCACTTGAGCCCAAGGTAACTAAAATCCAGATGAATGTCTGGCATCTCTGCCTTTGTGTTACATCTGTCTCCTTCTCTTTGGCTCACGGCACAGAGATAAGTCCTTAACCTTTCCTCTTGAGTCAACTGGGATTCTTGGAAAGGCAGAACCTCACAGGACAGGCCATCCCTCAGATGAAGGCTGGAGTATAGCTAATCATCTCTTAAAAACTACCTTGTCTCTTCAAGCAATAAAGACTTCCCCAGACAAACATGTCAGACTTGAGCTGAGACACCAACCCATGAGACCACACCTAGACCAGGACTGTTTATGTGTAACTCTTTCCCCTTGCCTTAAGCCCCCCCCCTTTTAAAACCTAGAGTTCATGTCAATACCGTGAAGATAGACTTGGGATCACTGAACTCCTTTATCTTCTTCCCAGTGTGGTCATATTGAGAAAATTCCCCTTTCCCTACATTTTACCACTGTTCGTCTCTATGTAATTGGCTTACTGAGAACAGGTGGCTGAGTCTAGCCTGCTGAAGGCTGCCAAAGCCTCACCTTTTCCCATAAACACTCCAGTAACACAACTGACCATAAACAGTTGAATAGAAATTTCAGTGTCACCTAGAATAAAATATGTAGATTGCACATAATTAACCAATGAAAGTTACTTTTAAACAAACAGTATTTTCAACAAACAGTACAAGGACAACTGAAGAGCTGTGTGGAAGAATAACGTCAAACTTTACCTCACTCCACATTTAAAACTTTACTCACAATGGGCCACACTAAGTGTAAAAAGTGAAGCTCTAAAATCCTTAGAAAATTGGAATATTTAGTTTTAGATATTAGCTTGTGTGGGGATTTGATTCAGGTGCCTCCTGTAAACTTATGTGTTCTGAATGCAAGGTCCCCAGCTGATGGCAATTTGGGAATTGGAACCTTCTGGAAGCAGTATATTGTTGGGGGTGAGATTATGAGGGTTATAGCCAGCTTCCCCTTGCCAATTTTGGCACACTCTCCTGCTGCTGTTGTCCACTGATGTTGGCCAGGAGGTAATGTCCAGCCTCTGCTCATGCCATCATTTTCCCTGCCATCATGGAGCTTCCCCTTGAGTCTGTAAGCTGAAATAAACTCATTCCTCCACAAACTTCTTCTGGTTGGATGTTTGTCACAGCATAGAGAAGCTGACCGTAACAACTTGGCTGGGCTGTGATACTCAGAATGCCAGGAAAACGTCATTTCTTTGTCATAGACATCCCACGTTGCTAGGATGAACATCCAAACCAGACACAATTTATAGGAGGAAGGGATTAGTTCAAGTTTACAATCCAGGGAAAGTTCCATAGATGGCAGAATCTACTTCCTTCCATGTGTTCAAGCAGAGAGAAAAATTTCTGTAAGCAAAACATAAGCACCAGCACATACACAAACCCACCAGAGCACAGACTGCTCTGCACTCACCAACAGGCTAGAATCAGATCTGCCCCAAACACAAGCTTTGGGCAGGACCCCAGGGTCCTCCCCCAGTGACACTTCCTCCAATCAGGCAGCTGGTGACCCAACTTATAAGCTTAATTAAATCCCTAAATCTTTGGAGGACATATATTCAAACTATCACTGTCTGGGAAATGTGTTTCCACACTAGATTGGTTTATGAGCCAGTAGAATGATTGGATGGGTATCATCCAATTGGGTAGCTACATAGCCACAAACAGAAAGACAGAGCTATCTATCATCTATTTATCTATCATTTATCTACCTGTATCTCTGTCTCTGTCTCTCTCTTTATTATATTTCCCCCTTTCTCCTCTTCTGTCTTTCCTGGATCTGGGACATTGTTCTCCCAATTTTAAATATTAGATATCCAGTCTCTGCAACCTTTGTACCACAAAACTTGCACCAAAAGCTCCTTGAGTCCTGAGGCCTTTTCCTTCAGACTAAAAGTTATACCACTCACATCCTTGGTTCTGAGACCTTTGAACTTGGATTGACCACACTATGACATGTCAAGGCCTTCAGCTAGCAAACAGGCTGAGTTAAAGGTCATCTAAATAAAGAGAGACAGAAAAAAAAGATAGCATATGTTGAATGACACCATTCATATGGTTAGAAAATACAAACTAGTCTATAGAAAAGTTTGAAAGTTTGCTAAAAAGGTAAACATGTCCCTGACATATAATCTGTTATTCCTCTCCTAAAATAAAAGCACACACACAAAAACATGTACATAGTTATTCATAGCACCTTTATTTATTATACCTCAAACTAGAAACTCCTCAAATGTCTATCAACAGGTGAGCTTATAAGTGGAATCTACCCATCAACAGAACACCACTAAGCAATAAAAAGGGACAGATGATCAAGACACATAGCAGTGTAAATAAATGGAAAGATAATTATTCTAAGTGAAAGGAACCAGACATAAAGAGTCATTACTGTAGGATTCCATTTATATTGAATTCTTGAAAATGAAATCAATGATATATCAGTATTTGCATACACTGCAAAAGTTCCTCATGCTCTACTTAATCTATAGCTCCAAATGCAAAATAGACCTTGTCACTCTTTTGAACTGGTACATTGTGGGGTAATTTTACTCAACTACATAAACTAGGACGATTCTGTCCCTCAGTCCAACCTAGAAATGAGGTTCTGTGGCCAGCTTACTCCTTCACAGAACAGCAGAGGCCAATCCCCTATCCCTGTTACTCCATTACAGTTCTCCACAGTTACCTAGCACCCCTCAGTGCTGCCCATTAGAGATGCTGGAGCCTCCTTCTCTGGTTTGTCCCCAACTCTTTCCCAACATAATGTACTATATCAGGTCACATTCCCTTGGGTTCTCCCTTCTGAGAAGTTGACCTGTGCCCAGCCTTCTCTGGAGGCTCATTCTCTAAAGTGAGAGTTTACTTCCACTGAAGAATTTGGCTACTTTTTAAACTAAGCCTTTTGGAGCTACACATCTTATCCCAGAAATTAATTATAGCTGGGAAATTAAAAGGAAACAGGTCAGCCCTTTCCTCTCCCTTTGATCTGACCACCATGGTCTGGGCCAACAGCAACAACCAAACAGCAAGGTAACTAACTCCATACACTATATTTGATTTCTAAAGCTGTTTTCAACCAGAAATTTTATACATTATGGGTTGGCTGCATGGATGCATGTTGCTCTGCTTGATTAAGCAGTGTGTCAGCAGCAAAGCAGCAATCCCACCATCCACACACTAATGGATTTTGCAAATAAGTGAATTGATGCAGAAATTTCTCCTGTGGCCTAGCAGGATACATACAGGTCTCAAGCAATTACTTTCACAGGGAGAGAATCTGGCTTAAGATACATAGTGCACTTTGTAGGTCCTTGAAATATTATCACTGCCACTACCTCCACCATAAAGCATGTCCCTTTTGACCAGCCTCTGCCACTAAGCTAAGCACTTGGAATTTAAGGTGCTAGTGAAAAACAACAAATACTCTTCTGCACAAATGAGAAAGGGAAGTTGGATTACCTGTAACTTTTAGTGCTCCAGGACTTTTCACGCTTTTTTTAAATTCATTTTTGCCAAGAGTATAAGTCACTCTCACATACCTCTCCGCATTAGTTGCCATGGTTTTCTAGGTTTTGCTACTTCTGAAATAAACAACCCATTAGATTCATGTCATTGTTAGTTTGTCACTTGGTATAATACTGAAAAGCAGCACAAGTTACCTCAGCTTCCTGGAGTGAGCAGCTGGCCATGGGATGTTTTAATGCAATGTAAACAAGGTGAGTAGGCATGATCTCATGAGAAAGTAGATATTTTTCCAATTTTATAAGCTTCCAGAGTTGTTAGAAATAGATTATTTTATTCACCATTTGTACATTTCTCATACATTTCTGTTGTATTGTATTGTCATGGTTTGATCCAGGTGTCCCCCACAAACAATTGAATGTGTTCTGATAGATCAATCCTCAGCTGATTTGCAGTTTGGGTTTTACAACCTCGATGAAGCTGTGTTGTTGGGGGTGGGCTTATGGGGGTTATAAACCAGCTTCCCCTTGCCAGAGTTTGGCACACCTTTCTGCCACTGTTTGCAGTGCTGTGGCAGAGGTGATGTCCAGCCCTCTGCTCATGCCATCATTTTCCCTACCAGAATGGAGTCTCCCCTCAAGTCCGTAAGCCAAATAAACCCATTCCTCTACAAGCCACTTTTGTTTGGGTTCTTTCTGTGCAGCAACTAGAAAGCTGACTGCAACATGTATAAAGCACCTTTTTCACAGATAACATAAAAATTAAAAATTAGCCTAAACTGTTACCCCACAACCTACAAATTCTAAAGTGCTGAAGTCCAAATGGCTATGATTTGGGGAAAAGTACTGAAAGTGACATTAAAAATATCTGTATATTCTTTTTGGAAGTGCCTAATTGACCTGGTCTTATCAGACAAAAAAAACATTTCATAATTCATATTTTATCCTATAGTGTTTTTAATCACGTACCTGCTCTGGGATCTGGTTGATTACATATCCATTGATTTACAACAGGACTCTTAAGCCCCTGGAAGACTTAGTCTAAATATCTGGGTGGTATTCACCTGAAAAATGACCTCAGCCCTAAATCCAGTGTAACCTTGAACATTAGCTCTCTGACAAAGACTCATCCTGGACCCACAGAGAACCAAGCCTGAAAGAATGTGAATCGTAACCACTAACAATGAAGAAAGTGAGGGAACGTTACAAACTCCCAAAGGGCCAGGTTCTATTTTGTGTCGTATTAGAATCTCCGGACTCAAGGTCACATTCACTTTCAGCATCATGGAGCACAGCTGCCCCAAATCTTCATGCTGGGACCTTCCCATCCATACCTACTGCCACCACTTCTTACTCTAATCCTGGCATGTAATTCTTGCCAGTAACTTGAAAGCAGAGGTTCTGCTTATTCATCATATACCACCAACCCAGGTAGGCAAGTAAGTATTCTTTCTGAATAGCAATAAGTGCCTAATAATGCACATTTTCCACAGCTGGATCATATTAAGCTTTCAAATACATTAAAAGATGTGGAGCTAAAATATTTTTGAATGAATAATTATTACACCATTCTGATTTTGCCTGTGTGCAGAGATCATCTAGAGACGAAAGGTCTGAAAAAGGAAAAAGCAAAGGAGATACTTTAATTTTGGGAGTTCTACTCAATTGTATGAGGGGAAAGAATGTGGAGGGATATAGTAACAAGTGTATTTCGGATCATATAGGGTGAATTATCATTGATGACTTTCTACATACATATTAGCAGTAGAAAGGATGTGCCAAGCATCGCTCTAGTTAGAGCTCCGCCCCTTCTCTTTGAGGCCAGCCTCCATTCATCTTCAAATGATTTGTGAGCCATTGCCTCCAAGCTGTGGCTCTTATTCCTCTCAAGAACCCTGCTACATGCTTCAAGGGGCTGGAGTCTTCCCTTGTCAGAGCACTTACCAGCCTGTGCACTAATTATTTGCTTAATGTTTTTGTCCCTCTACTCTAATTAAATTAAATTCCCTGAGGGCAGGGTTGCATTTGGAAGGGTCACCTGAATCTCTGCTCCAGGTTTGATGCACAGCAGACGTACCACGAATGTTCTACATGGATTTACCTATCACTTAGTCCTCCCAGAGTCCACTTAAAGAGCCTCAGGAAAATCAACACCAAATAACACTGAAGGCCAGTCTAACTGGACACGAGCATAGATTAATGCAAAATCTGCACATTGAATATATTCCTCAGGGTAATAGGCCTGTCTGCACTGCGTGTGGAAATGGTGTCATTGTTACTTAGCAATAAGTCCTAAAGGAGACAAGAGTAAAGAGATGACACAAATTTTAAACCATAAAACTATCCCAAGTTTTTCTTCTTACCCTTAGTTCCTGCCCCCATGATACCTTTTAATAGAGTTGCTAATAAAGCAGAGGAGACTGCCGACTTTCTTCTCCCTGTCTTCTGCCTCTTTAGCTCCTCCAGAGGAGCTGACAACAGGCACAGAATGAAGAAGAAAGAGCATGAATAATCCCTGCTTCCTCATCAGATGTCAGCTTCTGACACGGGATCAGAGCCGTCCAAGGCGCTCTGGCTCTGCATTCAGAAGCAGCTCTGGATCCCCTGCTTGCCTCTCCACCCAGGAACACCGATACCGTGGGACGTGAGGTTCCATACCTGTCAGCATCACTGGGTGTCAACACACCTGGACAGCCGCCGAGTGTGACTGAGCTGCCAAAGTACCCCGGGGGTGCACAAAGACAACCAGCGCTCCACTTTGCAGCGGAAATGCTTCCATTTGATCTGTCTCACTGAAGACTGCTTGTCACTGCATGTGATGCCTCTATTACATACACAGCCTCTGGCAACGTGCGAGAGGCTGAATCTTTGCCCAAAATCAAGAGATGGCAAAGCAGATCAAAATATGAAGCGGGACTTAAGGTGACGTGAGAGCAGTTTGCATAGATATGGAACTCAACTTCCCTGGGTTTTCTCATTAATTTCCAAAAAGACCATAAACCAAAATGGATACCACAACACCATCTTCTTTCTCCTCAAATCTACCCTCACTCTAGGCCCCCCACCCCCAAACCATCATCTCCACCAAAATGCACCCTGAGCCCACTCCATCATACAATGCTAATCACTGGATTCTGGCAGAGGCCGTTGGAACCCAGAGAGAGCATCTCTCCACTGACAAATGCTGTGTTCAGGCGCCCCCAGCTACCCCCAGGTGGTTCATATGCGCACCCAGTTGGAAAGTGTCGCTTTCCAGTCCAGAGCAGCTGCTACCCTGAGCCACCCTAACGAAAAGCCAAATCCGGTGAGTCCCACAGATTAATAAAGCATGTGCGAAGAGACAGCCTTCCAAATAATTAGGCTTCCAATTGTCGATCTTGGGAAATCATGATGGATGCAAGCCTATCTGCAATTCTTGGCTTTTCTATTCAGCACAGTTGTGAGACAGTCTTCTGTCATAAACTTCAGCTATCTTTCTTAAAACATAGTTGAGATCCTTCAGATGAAGTAACTTCTGGCTCTTGACCAGAATGCAAGTGTGGGGTGGCTACCAAAGCTCTCACCTGGAATAAATCTATGTTTGGGGAGGGTGGAGAACAAGAGCTAATGTTGTCCTTGCTGAATGCACATTTGGGAAGGTGTGAGAAGAGGACTTAAAATAGATCGGGTTGGGACTGCTTCACCTTTGTCTCGGATTTTAAATGGTAATTCATCTCTATTGTGGAATTATAGCTGAGCATAGGGAGGAAATAAAAATCTATTATCCAAAATAATCAGGGTTACAGTGCTCGATTTGCAGCACATATACAAAAAAAATGGAACAAAATAATCAAGGTTAGGATTTTAGTGCAGTTCTCTCTCTCTCTCTCTCTCTCTCTCTCTCTCTCTCTCTCTCTCTCTCTGTGTGTGTGTGTGGGGGGGGTTGGGAGTAGTATTTTTAAATACTGTTTTTAATCAATAAAATTACTATGAGTTAATATTTTGTACATTTTTTAGAGACCACATGTATGTTTAGGCAATAAAGTTAAGATTTATTGAGCAGAATATTCCTATATTACTCTCTTGATCTTCACAAGGATTCTGCATTAGATACTATGAGATCAAACCATTTTGTAACAGATCTAGGGTAATACTAGGTGATGTCCATCACTGCTTCCCTCTTCCTTCTCCTTCTTCCCCCTGTCCACCATTCTCCCACCAAGAAGACAGAACACCTGTTTAGTTGTCCTCTCA
This sequence comes from Zapus hudsonius, assembly GCA_004024765.1. Taxonomy (NCBI): domain Eukaryota; kingdom Metazoa; phylum Chordata; class Mammalia; order Rodentia; family Dipodidae; genus Zapus; species Zapus hudsonius. The sequence goes on from PVHP010004997.1 coordinate 33,400, forward strand.
GATCTCCACAAACTAGCTAATCTGTGAATACAGTCCCCAGGAAGCTCCCTAGAACCCCTCTTCCAAGGCAGAGCAGATGTGTGTATCCACGGTCTCAGGTTCCAGACATGGCCTCATGATGCTTTGCTGCTCTGCCAGGCCAGAGATGGATGTGGGTCTGCTTCACGTGAGTCTGGGACACACGTCATTTTTAAGTAACAAGCCATGGCCCCTATCCAAGCTTTGCTAGGACCAGAAATCACAGGAACCATATTTTCTCCTTACTCAGAGATCTTTAATCTTGTTCTTTCCTGCTTTATAACTCCTCTTATGAATTTTTTCCCCATTTCTCTTTCCCCCTACTTTGTTTTTCATTCCCGCTTGTCTTTGTAACATACCACTTGTTTTCCTTTCTTCTTTGGTTCCCTTTGTTCACTGCCTCTGTCCCACCTCACCCCAGGCCCTTGCACCAACAAATCACTTCTCAGCTTCCTCTTTGGGTATAATAGGTCCCCTCCTTTTTCCCTGGGTCTAACACACTCATGAAAAGTTATCCTTACTACATCAAAAAGTGAACAAAGTGCTGGAGAGGTGGCTCATAGGTAAAATGCTTTCCACACAAATGTGAGGATCTGAGTTCAGATACCCCGAACCCACATAAAATGCTGGACAAGGTGGTGTACACCTGTAATCCCAACCCTGGGGAGGTGGAGGCAGGGAATCTTGGTACTCATTGGCTAGCTAGATTATCCAAAATAGTGAGCTTTAAATTCAGCAAGATGATGTACAGAGCAATAGAGGAAGACACCCAATATCCATCTCTGAACGAATGCCACATGAATGCAGGCATACATGTGCTCACAGGCATATGAGAATATACACACCTACACACACCAATCATACACACATACATGTGCAATAAAACCAGCCAACACTAAAATTGACAAAGCCCCACTCCAGGTAGTGAAGGGATGGTGGAATATCATCCTAGCTGGAAGAATCTGCTAGCTACTGCTGCCACCAACAAACCATGTGTCCCCAACCAAGGTAAAGCCGTCTTTGGACTTCCAATCTGCCTGAATGCTCTCCATGACTCCCAGCTGTCATTTTTATCCCAATGTAACCAAAACCAATGTGATGTTGCTGCGCTAAAAGGTCTTTTTAAGAGCCTCTCAGTCAGTGTTTTGCTTAACCACATGGATTATATCCCATAAATGCAAATACAAGTAATGTGTGCGAAAAGATTATAATGCACCCTACAGGTACCATCTGGAGTCAGCTCTGTTTAGTTTTTAACAAAGGCCCAGATATTCCACAGATGCTCCATGCCAGTCCGACCTGCTACCTAGAAACCAGGCTGCCACACTGCATTTGTCACAAACATCTGACTTTTAGGGGTAAAGACAATGGCAGTAGTTGTGAACATAAGAGGGGATGGTGCGTGTAAAATGAAAATTCTATCGTCTCTTCAGCAAAGCTTTAGTGGAGGCTCGCTTGTCAGTGGATTGTATTACAAATGTCTCCAACTTCTCTTGTTTTCCCTCTGCTCCTGTGTCACCCTCAATGTTCACACACATACAATATAAATCCAGTATTCCAATGATTTCCAAAATATACTATATATCTGGTGTGTGTGTGTGTGAGTGTATGTGTGTGTGTGAGTGTGTGTGAGTATGTGAGTTGGGTGTGAGTTGTGTGTGTGACTGTGTGAGTGTATGTGTGTGTGAGTGTGAGTGTGTGTGTGAGTGTGTGATTGTGTTGTGAGTGTGTGCATGTGTATATATGTGTGAGTGTGTGTGTGCGAATGAGTGTGTTGTGTGTGTATGACTGTGTGTGAATGAGTATGTGAGTGTGTGTGCATGTATAAATATGTGTGAGTGTGTGTGTGTGAGTGTGTGCATGTGTGTGAGTGTGTGTGTATGTGTGTGCGTGCATGCACGTGTGTGCATGCCACAGCACACATGTGGAAGAGGACAACTCAGGGGTTGATCTTCACACGCCACCTTGTTTGAAGCAAGGTCTCTTGCTGTTTGTGATTGTGTATTCCAGGCTAACTGGCCCATGAGTTTGGGGGAGTCCCATGTCTCCACCTCCCATCTTTGCCATAGGCACACTACAGATGCACACTTCTGTGTCTGGCTCTGGGGATCTGAACTCAAGTCCTTGTGCTTGGACAGCCAGTATGTTATGCACTGAGCCATCTTCTCAGCCATATACTCACTAATTTTGATTGTTACTCTTAGCTGTGATGCTTAGAATACCTTAAAGCCTAAGAAAGCATGATTGTGGGTGTGTCTGTGAGGGATGTGCCAGACGAGGTTAGCATGTGAGTCTGAGTGGACAAGGTACGGAAGCATCCAGTAAGCTGGGTGGGAACAGGACAAACACAGAAGCTGAACTAGCATCCCTCCATGTCCCCTGAGTGATAGTGAGCATGTATGTTCTGCCTTGAGCCACAGAACTCTAGATTTGTTGCCCTTCAGTCTCCAGGACTTAACAACTGTGGCTTATAGCTTCTCTGGGTTTGAGGCTTTCAGTTGTGGACTGAGCCACTATGCCACATCCCAGAGTGCCAAGTGCACAGGTTACTTGTGATGGGATTCTCAGTTGCCAAATGTGAGATCCTATCTGGTCATGTCCTCTCTTATCCATCCACACACATGTCCTATTGGTCTTTCTCTCTGGAGAGCCCTAATACATGAAGAAGGACAGAGCACTGTTCACGGTGAACCTTTTTAAAAATATTACTTTAACCATAACAGAAAATAAAGTAGAGAGAGGGTTGGATAGCCCCTGTGAAACTAGGCTTTATAGAACTGGTGCTTCAGGGCCCCAGGTTGGTAGTAATATCAATTATGAATGAAACAAGACTACACATACTGTAGCTGCCCAGAGGGTTTGGTCTCTAGACATGTCTGCAATCCAGACCTGTCCTCCTATGGCAGCACTAAGGGGTGATTGCACAGACATCTTTGTTGTAAGGGACACACAAATCCCATTTGAGGAATGTAAGATCAAAGTGGTGTTGTTGCCTTGTCTCCACACACAGCCTGGAACTGAAGACTAAATTACAGTGGCACTCTCTATACTGAACTAGGGAAGGATTTCAGATACTTTCCTCAAAGCTAACAGGAACGTGCAAAATATGTCAGGATACAAATGCCTCACTTAAAACTGAGAGCATGGGGCGAAGACAAAACCTGTGGAGAAATCAGGAGATCATTGATCTGGGAAGATCTCAAGCAGGTAGGAGTGGGAAACAAGAACTTAAATATCTAGTGCCAGCTATAAAAATAGGTGAACTGTAAATGCATCTGAATGCAGGTTTCCTGAAACAGCAGAGGCAGAAATCTTCCTAAAACCCTCACACATGGAAAGCCACTCCAATAAATACTTCCTAAGGAAATCGATGCATCGAGGGGAAGCATTTGCAGACTAAAAGTCACATAACACACAGAGGTTGCTTCCTGACAGGATACTTGTTAAAAGGATCCTTTTGCAGCTCCAATATTCAGGGTCAGTAATTTCTCAGAAAAAAAGGTTAATGGAAACAAAACAGAATTCAGGGCACATTCTCTCAACCAGTGTGCAGAAATATAAGCCAAAATGCACATACTTAGCATATCCTCAGGATATAGAATTTAAAATTATCTGATATTCTTTTTGGTAGAGTTGACAATATGGTAGGGAACAGAGGAGGTTCAGTGGAGGAGGGGAGTGTGATTGAGCAGGTGGACTCAATAACTTCTGGTTACTTCCAGCCTGCATTTAAATGATTTCATGTTTGATGGCAAAAAAAAAAAATAATAAACCTGTGGATGTGAATAAACCAAGGGTTGGCTGGACCAGCAACCACCCCCAGAAACTGCTTTGAATAAATGTGTACTTGTCACGGACTGACAGAAATTAGGGAAAGATGCTCAAGAATGAAGCCCTCAACCTGATGGCTATGGTCTGATCGTCCTTGGAAAGAGAGGGAACCCTGGTATGGTTGCCCTGTTGGAAAGCCTGGCTTGTGTTCCGTGATCCAGAGCTGGCATGATCTCTGGAACACTGGAGACAGTAAAGGACCAAGCAAGAAAAGATGGCAAGAGAATCTGCAAGCACCACAGGACCACATAGCTCTGGAGGTCTGAAACAGATTGAAGGAGCACGAAGCTGGAGAAAATCCTCCCAGAAAGAGATGAGAAGGCTGCCCAAGTTCAAAAGTCCTTTGAAAAATACATCATTGCAACTAACAGACTACCCATGTGACTTTTGGCTGAGGGGTGGTGGTAGTTCAGGCTGAGCACAGATAGCTCATATTGAGGCCTCACTACCTGCCAGACTCAGGGCTCAGTGTTGTGCATGCAGCTTGTTAGTCTTAACAGTGATCCCCCACCTTTACCCAAACCCTCAGGTAAAGAAATAATGCATCTGGAGAATTGATAGGTTCTCCAATCCATCTAGAGAATCAGAAATCATACCCCTAGAAAGTGCTTGGGATGCATAGCACTTGCCCTGTCTCCTCCACCTGAGTCCCTTCAATGGAACAGCACTCTGGTGTTAACCACCAGCTGCAACCATAGGAGGCAGTCTTGCTAAAAGTGTCAGTGTGCTTAGTATAAGAATGTTCTTTTTTATGTTACGCGGTATCCTCTTTGTGAATTTTCAAAGGGAATGGTTCCTGGTCTTAGTACAACAAATCGATGTATGACTCTGTTTTTCTGTTCTGGACATGGGATCATGTGGCTGTTCCTAATGATATTAACTTCTAGGAAGCTCCAGGACATATGTTATAGGCCAACTTCATTTCCAAGTATATTGTTACTTGGTTACACTTTATCTTTCTTAGTACAAAATTGTGTACATTATTATTTACATACAAGGCCAGGTATAAGTACATACATACATATATTCATACCTAAAAGAGGAATGGCCAAATTTCAAAAACAATATAAGCAATAAGCGTTTCATGTACACTTAATTGAAAATAGTGAAATTCTTGTCCCCTGTTAATACCATTCCTTGTTAAAATTTATAAGTAACCTAGTTTTTCTACTTTTCATTTTTATTAAGGGAATCCATTTAAACTTGCCAGAAACCTAAATTTCTTTATTCCTCATTAGAGAAGCCAAGCCTCTGGTTTATATGGAACAACTTCTCCATCTATTGGCACAAGTTAACATTGCAAATAATATCTTGAAACCAAATGTTCCCTTTTAACTCTCTGGAGGTGTGCTCCCCATTTTGTCTCTCAAAAAAGTCCTGCTGTCAATAATTACATATATCTCCCCTGGCTCAAGCCTCTTGCCTTCAGGAGTTTATAAACCTATATCTCAAAGCCTAAAAATTCTTATATCCTTAGTCCTATCTCTTAAAGAAAGCCAAGCCAGATTCCAGCAGTAAGGTACAAGCACACAAAGCAGTGTTGTATGTACATAGATTTACTCTAAGCACTTCAGATGACATCATTATTTTCAATCATATTTTCAAGGATGACTGAAATATTAGAAATGGCAACATATCAGTCCTCATTTTGGAACAGGTTGTAAGTGACAAAGATATATAAGGAGCCAAAGTAAGCTTCACAAGTATGAGATAGTGCGTATACTGCATATTAAACCCGAGTCATCTCACCATTTCTCACCAACGATGAGACACCTGAGGCCCTCTTCCCCTTCTTCCAGCAGGTCATCCTATGTTCTCTTACAGTAAGTGCAACACCCTTGAAATTTTCAGACTGCAAAATGTTCTTGAAACCCAGGTGTCATGGTTTGACCCAGGTGTCCCCCACAAACAATTGAATGTGTTCTGATAGATCAATCCTCAGCTGATGGCAGTTTGGGTTTTACAACCTCGCTGGAGCTGTGTTGTCAGGGGCGGGCTTATGGGGTTATAAGCCAGCTTCCCCTTGCCAGTGTTTGGCACACCTTCCTGCCGCTGTTTGCAGTGCTGTGGCAGAGGTGATGTCCAGCCAGGATGGAGTCTCCCCTCGAGTCTATAAGACTAATAAACCCATTTCTCCACAAGCCGCTTTTGCTTGGGTTCTTTCTGCGCAGCAACTAGAAAGCTGACCACAACACCATGTGATGTTCCAATCTCTATGTGACGCTGAGACAGAATAGGAGAAAGCCAGTGCTTTTCAGCCAGGAAGAGAGGCCCAGAGGGAACCAGAAGATGCAAACATCTGACATCTCATCGTGGCACAAAAATGAACAGTCCTAACTTGGACTAGAACTCTTGTCTCACTGACACTGATCTACAACGCTCCCTACTGACCACAATCGAACATACTAAGACCCCAGGCCCAGATATGGGTGGACTCTGTGATCCATCCTCCAGATTTAGTAACAAATCGGGTTTGCAGCCCCTCTAAATCTTTCCTCAAAGCTTTCCACGTGTTTGAAGCCCCTTCTGAACTTCATTTTCCAAGCCTCAGTTTCTCTAGTCTTCCATATGGTCCCCAGCTTCAATCTGGCCCCACTGAGCCTTAGTTTCTAACTTCTGCTCTTATAAATTATGTTTTTCACATAAAAATGTTCCAGTCTTCATTCCCTTTAAATAAACTCCAAAAATTGTGATTTCTCCCTAAATAAAATCAATAATTCATAACTGGTCCTTCCTGATTCTGTCTTTATTATTCTTCATTAAAGATTAGGGAAGAACCCAAAATTTGGGATTCAGAAATCTGTGGAACCTTCCTTGAACCCCCAAATTTCCACACCAACACTATACAACTATATACAAAGATATATAAATACCTTTTTTGAGATTTTTTTTTTTAAAAAGCAGTTCTGCCAGGTGTGGTGGTGCACACCTTTAGTCCCAGTACTCAGGAGGCTAACGTAGAAGGATACACTCTGGGGTTACAGAGTGAGTTTTATAAAGGTCAGAGTGAGACCCTTCCTTACACACACACACACACCAAAAAAATTTCCTCCACTTATACAAAGTGTGAGACACTTGAACAAGTCACTTTTCTCTTCCTGCATTTTTTGTCTCATGCAGTAACTGCTTTGCAGGGTTGATGTGTGAAATGAAATAGTATTAAAATAACACCTACTAGGTATTAAACAAATGGGAGATTTTTAATAGGAATTATAGTCACACTTCCCTATAATTTCCTTGCTCTCTCAATCCTTTTCCTAAATCTCTGGCCTAAATGAAGAATCTAAAATGGCCTGAAAGCAGAGAGGCTCGTAAGCAGTAAGAAATAACAAGGCTCTCAGGAAGACCATGAAGGACAGGAAGAAAAACAAATGAAAAAGACATCCCTTCTTCCTCCTCCAGCCTTTCAGCCGCACGCTGATGGGTGGATCCAGCCAAGCAGATGAGAAGGGTGCTGGGTCCCAGCCACAGTAGGGCAAGGCAAAGGGGTCCTAGCAGGGGAAGATGGCAACTCACCTCTAATAGAAAGACCAGTAAAATATACCTGGACGTGGGCTTCTAGCTCAGCAAGTGAGTTTAGAAGTCATAATTCCATCCTAATGTGAGGGGCTGGTCTAAATAAACAGCTTTTTCGTGGTAGGCAGCCAGGCAGGGATGGCCCCCTTAGGATCATGCCAGGTCTATTATCTCAGCCCACCCCACCTGCTTTACTCATCCAATCAGATCCCTCTGGAGCATACACATGCCCAGTGGACACCTGGTACAGGTGAGTGCCAGCTTCTAGAGCAGGAACTCTAACTTGAGCTCACAGAGAAGCTCTTGTGTCTTCTCTCTCTCTGACTCTTGAGCTGTATCCCATGCCTGGGCTTCCCCCCCACCCTGGCAGCATGGAGGAACATTTCTTTTATTTGTTTTACTTTTTATTCTCTGTTTTGAATGTGCACACCCTTTTAAAGCTGCTTTTTGTATTCTTTTGTGTCTAGGGTCCATTATCGCTTTTACACTTGGGTTCCCCAGACCACATGGTGAATTTTCTCTGATTCCTGACTCTCTTTCTTTTCCTCCTTGGCCTGTTACCTTTACTTCACATCCCTGTAATGTTTAAATAAAGTGGGATGTTTTACAAATTATTCTCTCTGGTCTGGATTGCCAATTCTTTGGTTAATTAACAGACACAAACTCAGGACTTGGGGTTCTAGAAAGCACCCAAAATGTGTCCATTACACTAACAAGTCAAAAGCTGTCTGCATGAAAAACAAAACCAATCTCTTAGATCATGAGAGAAATGAAGTGTCTACGCAAACCATTGTCTCCTCACCACACTGGAGAGACAGGCAGGTTACCAGAGCAGAAACCAGAAGCCCCCAGATGGGAAGCTTAAAAAGATGGAGGGCCGGGGTGGGGGAATCTGAAGAGCTACAGGCCCTGGCTGGAGATAGCATGGACTCGGAGTGAGGAATCCAGGGTACTCTCCACGGGAAACTGACCAGGGCTCCTCAGGAGCAGTATTCCCAGCAGGAGGAAGGGGAAAACATAACCATCAAAAAGCATACCAGAGTATTCTGTTCTTAACAAGCTCTGCCCTCAGGAGAAAGAATTTTACTGGATTCTAAGCCTAACCTTCCTAGGAGAACTACTGAAATCTCACTCCAGCCACCTCGCTTCTACTACAGGTAAAGAATTGATCAAGTACCTGACCCAGAGGCCCAGGCCTCCCAAGACACTGGTCATGTGCTTATATATCACAACCAACACAACACCTAAGGCCTGCTTACTGGAGCTTTGTAACCCAATACACCATATTTTTATATTCTTTTTATATTTTTTATATTCTTTTTATATACAGTAGAATATTTTATATTTATATTCATTCAGCCACAATATTACCGGATGTGCTAGAAGGCAAGCATACAATTTGAATATATTGAAACAGGCAACAGAAATACTTAGATATGACAGGAATATAGGGACTATTATACCAGGAATTTTTTAAACTCTGATTAATATGCTCAAGGTTCTATGGGCATAGTAAAAAAATAACTTGCAAGAACTGACAGTTAATATAAGCAGAGGGATGGAAATTCTAAGAAAGCATCAAACAGAAATTCTAGAGATCAAAAATGCACCTAAATAAATGAAGGGTGTCTCAGAGGAGCCCATCTGTAGATTAAAATGGCTGAAGAGAGGATCTCTGAACTTGAGGGTATGTCAATAGAATCTTCCAAACCCAAAAAGCTAAGAGAAGAAAGACTGATAAAAAGAGAACACGGGTCTCAAGAGATGGCTCAGAGGTTAAAGATGCCTCCTTGCAAAGTGTTGTGACAGTTTCAGGCAAGCTCCATAGACCCGCCTCCCCTTGAGTGGGAGGTGTCTCTAGCAAAAGCCCAAACCTAGATGCAAAAACTGATTGGTCAGGTGTAGACCAATCAGCTGTCTCTCTGACACCTTCCCTAGAACAAAGGCAGTCTCTTCTCTACTACATGGCATCCTAGAAGGAGGACTTTCATCTTCCAGGTAAAGCCCCTCAGCCCAGTCTAAGGGCTCAGGATTCTCTCCCACATAGCCTTTCCTTCTCATGATGAGAGCCCTCTGATATCTTTCCTTCTGCTTGTTTGGCTGAGCAGCACAGATTTATTAAAACCTCTCCACGTGTTCTCCCCACACTGGTGGCTGGAGAACTCTGTAACTCCCATGTTCCCTTAAGTAAAGTCTCCCACTATACCTTAATATCTTGTTGTCTATGATTTTAATTCTTTAACTTTGTAGACAAGAATTCAGGTACTCGTTAGGTTTTAGGGTACATTGGAATTTTTGCTGGGCATTATCTAAATTCTAACCCCCAGTTCAGTCCTTACAGTGTGTCAGCCTGAGTTTAATTCCCCTACACCTACATAAATCAAAACACAGAAAGTTGCATTTGCATCTGGTGTTCATTTTCAGCAGAAAGAAACCATAGTGTGTGTGTGTGTGTGTGTGTGTGTGTGTGTGTGTGTGTGTGTGTGTGTGTTTGTGTGGTCCCCCTCCCCACCCCCACTACACACACTGTTGTAGACAGCTCACACTGCTGGGATGAACCTCCAAACTAGGCACAGTTTATGGAAGGAAGAAGGGATTTATTTGAAGCTAACAGATACACACACACAGAGAAAAACCACTACCAGCATCTCCAAAAGCAAGCACACTCAAACAGCCAAACCACAAGAACTCCAGGGAGCACTCAGACTGCTCTAGGTATACTTTGGCCTAGAATTCCAGATCCACCCCCAGAAACACCATAAGGCTGGACCCTAGGATCCACCCACAGTGACACCTCTTTCAAGTTACAAGCTTTAACAAAACTCCTGAATCTATTGGGGGACATCCATTCAAACTAACACACATACACACACATGTAAAATTTTTGTTTAAAAAAGAATAGAATATCTAGACTCTGTAGGACAACTACAGAAAAAGTATAACTAACATACATAATGTACATTTAATGAGAAAAGCTGAAGGAGAAGAAAGAAATATAATATCTGAAGTCATAATGATGAAAGCTTTCCCCAAATTAATGTAAGATACTAAGCCACAGATCCAGGGAGCTCAGAACAGGAAACATGCCAGGAAGAAAATGGAAAAAAATTATATGTAGGCATGTTATATTCACATTGCAGAATATCAGAAGATTTTTTTTTACGCCTTGAAAAAAAAACTAGGGGTGGAGAAGAGAGAACCATTTTTCCTATGGAGTAGCAAAAATAAGAATTATATCTGACTTCACAGATATCTTATATGCAAAAAGAGAGTGAAATGATACATTTAAAGTACTGAGAGTGAAAAGAACAGCATAGAATTCTGTGACCTGTGAAATTATCCTTCAAAGAGAAATAAAGATAAAGATTTTCTCAGAAAAACAAAAATTGAAAGTTTGTGTTATATCAGACTTTTCTTTGCAAGAAATCTTAAAAGAAGTTCTTCAAAGAAAAAAAAATAATATGTCACAATCACAGATCTAAGTAAAGACAATAAGAACATGAGAGAATGTATAAATGAAAGTGCAATAAAAACTTATTTTTCTTATCTCTCTTTGAGTGCTGGGGAGCACTCAGCCCTGTGCACACTAGGCAAGAACTCCACCACTGAGCTTCATCCTCAGCCCTATAGTTCTTATTCCTAACAGATAAGTTTGTTCAAAATAAGAGCAAAGAAGGACTCAATTAAGTCCATTTATGTGTGTATATATGCTTGTATATGATTATAAACCAATAAACCAATGACAGCAGTGGTAAAGGAATGGTAAGGAAGACCTATGATATTTTTAACACTGTAAAGTACTCATGCCACACGAAGGATATGTGTTATTTGTGCCATTTTCATGGTTTATTGTAACCTCTAGGACAGCTTAAAAAGGGGTAGAGGAGTGATGCCCCAATTGGCTCTGTGGGCCTGAGTTCTGATCCCCAGCACCCACATTAAATACTGGGCATGTGTATAGATCTGTAATCCCAGTGTTAGGAATGCAGAGACAGAAGGATCCCCTGGGCTTCCTGGCCAGCTTGTCTAGTTCAATTCGTGAGCTCTAGATCCAGTGAGAGATCCTATCTCAAAAAGTAAGGTGGAACCAGGCATCGTGGTTCACACCTTTAATCCCAGCACTTGGGAGGCAGATGTAGGAGGATTGATGTGAGTTCGAGGCCACCCTGAGACTACGTAGTGAATTCCAGGTCAGCCTGAGCTAGAGCAAAACTATCTGTCAAAAACACAATCAAACAACAAAACAAAAAAAGTAAGGCCAAGAGTGAATAAGATGCGTAACATCAACCTCTGGCCAACACATACATGTGCAAACTCATGCACCCACAGACATGTGAACATGGATACACCATACACAAATGCACATGCTAATGAATAAACTGTAAACAGAGTGGAAGAGAGTTGGAATACAAAAGTATGAAACAGAGAACAGTAGCAAACATAGTAAATATTGTCCAATATTATCAGTCATCACTCTGAGTACCGATGCTCTAAATGTACATACACATCCCAAAATAAATACAAAACCTTTTTTGATATTGGATTGATGAATTATATTTAGAATAGACAAAGTGATTCTAAAGTTTATAATGAAAGACAAAAGAGCCAAAACAGCCAACTCAAAGGTGAAAAGCAAGGTTGGAGTCCAGACTACTCAAATTCAAAAGATATTATAAGCAACAATGATCAAGACAGTGAATTAGAGAACATCAACTGAAGAGACTAGAGAGATCAGAAATACACCTATAAATATAAATTCAAGTGCATTGACCCATCTCCCGCACTGGGATTAGCTGGGATTTACCTCCAACAACCGCTTCAGGGAAAAGCTTTCTCCACCCCAGCAAAGTACTTCCATCCAAGTGCTTTCTTTCTCTCTCCCTCCCTCTCTCATTCTCTCTCCCTCTCTCTCAAAATAGTTAGCTAACAAAGAAGTGTGTTTCTATAGTGCTTACTCATACCCCTCTTAGTTTTCAGTAGCCCTTCCCTCCCTCCCTCCCTCCCTTTCCATTGTCCCCCTTAGGCCTGTCCATCCCTGTATTCTGTCTCTTCACTTGCTTGTCTCTCTCCTCCCCTAACCTCTAGCCACTTCTTTCTTCAAGCCTCATTCGAGCTTCCTGACCAGTACTACACAGGCATATTACAACTTACACACAAATCCAACTCTCCCAAGCAAGGATCTGCGTATCTAGTCATGTTGCCTAGTAACTCTGCTGATGGCTAAATTGACCATATGCTAGAATTTGAGTTTCATGAGCTTCTGTTGTATGATTGTCTTATTCCCTGGGCTACTGAGGTCTTGTCCAGAAAGTCCTTTCCTATGCCTATATCTTGAGTTTTAAATATCCCTATTTTTCCTCTAGTCATTTCACAGTTTCAGCTCTTCGATTGAGTTCTTTGATCCATTTGTAGTTGATTTTTGTGCAAGGAGAGAGAAAAGGGTCAGATTTATTCTTTAATCTTATGTCATTATGCAGTTTTTCTAGGACCATTTGTTGAAAAATCTACCTTTCTCCAGTGTGTTTTTTACCCCTTTATCAAAGCCAGGTGGCTGTAGTTACTAGAACTTATTCCAGGACCTTCTATTCCATTCCATGAGTCTGTGCTGTTTTGTGCAAGGACCATGGTATTTTTATTACTGTGGACGTGTAGTATAAATTGAAATTAAGTACAAAGACACTACTAGCAGTATTCTTTTTGCTGAGGACTTTTTTTCTATTTGAGCCCTTTTGTGCTTTTGTGAATTGTGAATTTTGAGAGTAATTTTTCCATCACTGTGAAAAATAGCAGTGGAATTTTGATTGGGATTGCATTGAATCTGTAAATTCGTTTTGGAAGGATGGCAATTTTCATATTAATTCTACCAATTCCTAAGCATAGGAGACCTTTCTATCTTCTAGTGTCTTCCTCAATTTTCTTCTTCAGCGTTTTAATATTTTCACCATACAGGTCTTTCACTTTCTTGGTTAAGGATGTATAAGACTTCATGTACAATGCTAAATTGCAGTGATGTTATATGGCAATTTCCTCCAAATTAAAAGCAGTAAGCAACTATTGCTTTACCAAAAGCAGCTGGAGACTGGGGAGATGGTTCAATGGTTACAAGTGCTTGCTTTCAAAGCTCGCCAGCTGAGGGCTCAATTCCCCAGTACCCATAAAAATCCAAATTCAAATTCACAAAGTAAAGCATGCATATGGAGGTAATGGAGTTTGTTGGCAAGAAGCCCTGACACACCCATTCTCCTTCTCTCTCCTCTTCTTTCCTCTTCTTCTCTTTCTCTCTCTCTCTCCCTCATCACTGTTCAAAACTAATAAACATTTTTAAAAGACAGGTGAGACAAATCATAAGACATTCTCCAGATTGAGCCTGTTGGCATTTTCCCATAGAACGAAGGGTGTGTGGAGGTTCATCAGACCAGCACCTGCAATCTCAGTGGCTCCCATGGCCACTGTGTGCAATGATGCAGGAAGTCTCGAGACCTCAGGAGAGATCGTGTATGTAGAGGGTGAAAGATCAAGGGCCAGTGCCATCCACTGAAGCAGCTATGGGGAGGTGGTCATCCATCCTTGGCATACCCATTCTCTCTCTCTCTCTCTCTCTCTCTCTCTCTCTCTCTCTCTCTCTCTCTCTCTCTCTCTCTCTCTCCTCCCTCCTTCCCTCTACCACCCTCAAATAAATATTTAAAAATTTATGAAACAATTATTCCTCACAAATCAGTGACAAGAGAGGCATTGGTCTGAGCAAGGTTGGGATAGGCTGTTGCCAGGCACATGTCCTTGGAGAAATATTATTTTCAAGGTTGTGTCCTTTCTGATAGTTCTTGTTCACAGGTATAGGACCCCTCTCCTTCATGAACTCCTGCCCTTTCTTACTTATGCTAGGGTTAGGTACAAACAAGTCCCTTTCAATTCTGTTAGTTTTCAAAGTGTGCATGAGAACAGCACAAAAGAAACTGACCAAGTGTAGCCAGTGAAGTAAAGGAATATCTGGAGGATAGTACCTCTGAACAAAGAGATGCCAGTGTAATTAGAAGGCAAATGATATCAGGGACTCAAGAGGCCAAGAGGTATGCTGTTGAACAGCTTGGCAACAGGAAGTCATTTGCAAACTTGAAAACAGGAGTTTCCAAGGGCAGTAGGGAAGCCAGATTGGAATGTTTTACGGTAAGGAGCATTACTAGTAAAATGGTAGTGAGATTACTATTAAAATGGTAGTGAGAAGCCTGAATTTCTGCCACCCTAAATTCCTAGAATGCTGGGGAGTGGGGGATATTCTTTCAAACTTGAATCCATGGAAGATTTAGGAAAGAAAAGAAAAAGGAGGGGAGGGGAGAAGGAAGGAAGAGAAAGAAACCTCCAGGAAGCTAAAAGTGAAGAGCTGAGAACCAGCATATTCTAGGCTTCAAAATTAAATCAACAGAAGTCTTATGAGAGAGTAAATATCTCCGGTGATTTGTATTCAAAATGCTGTATGTTCCTGGCATAGGAAAAAATCTGAAAAAGTCTGAGAAATTAATTCAGGATTCGCATGATACCAGTGAAAATTCTGAAGCATCTAGAATGCAAATGGAAGAACACCCTGAAAGAACACTTCAATAAAGCAAGCTGTCTGGAAGTCCATAGCAAGTGGGGAGGAAGTCTCCTCAAGATATGTAATGAGAAATTAGGGAAACAATGAGGAAAAATCTACTAAAGACTTCTCTCCCAAGATAACTAATAAAATGGAAACTGAAGTGTGTAAGTTTCAATTTATTAGAGATTGCAATGAAGAAATAAACTGTATGCTATCTATTACTGTCAGCACTACTTATGAGTAGTCTTTTCAGGTAATGTCTTTTCTCTTTTTGTTTTTTTAGATTTCAATTAATTATTTGCAAGCAGAAAGAGACAGACAGAGAATGGGCGTGCCAGGGCCTCCGGTCACTGCAAACAGCCTCCAGATGCTTGTGTATGTGGCTTTGTGTGTGTACTGGGGAATCAAAGTCAGGTCATTAGGCTTTGCAGGCACATGTGTTAACCACTGAGCTATCTCTCCAGCCCTCTTTTCTCTTTTTTGATGGCTTTCAAGAATGCCTTAGTGCTGGGGATGCAGTTTAATGCATGTTTAGTATACAGATTATGCACATCACTAATACCAGCAGGAAGGCTAAGGCAGAAAGGTTGCTTCAGGTTCTAGGCCAGTTTAGGCTACATAGTGAGATTCTGCCTCAAAAAAAATAATAATTATTATAAAGGAAAGAAAGAGGAAAAAGAAAAGGATATAAAAAGTTCAATTCTGTAACTCCCAGTAATAGTAAATACTAATTACTAAATAAAATAACAGTGCCCTGGGTTCAGTGCCCACCAACACACACACACACACACACACACACACACACACACACACACACACACACACACACACAAGCATGCATGTTTTACCATAACATGTGACTTGTTTTTGCCCTGGTGCAGCTGAACCGCCAGGGCTGGACAGCACAAGCCTCCAGAGAAATCTCCCCTCCACACCTCCCTCGGAGGGCTGGGGAGATGGCCATGTGATTAAAGCACAACTCAGCACTTACCTGGGTTTAGATCCCCGGCCCCTTGTAAAAGCTGGACACCATGGCACACGCCTACAGCAAGAAGGGAGGCAGAAACAGGAGAATTTCCCAGAAGTGTGTCAAAGAGCAGTGAACAAGAGACCCTTCCTCTAAATCAGGTGGAAAGTGAGGGCCAACGTGTGACACACGTTACCACACACAAATGAATAATAAATAAATAACCCCCCCCACACACACACAGCTGGAACACTTACTGCACTAACTGGAAATGCTGTTGTGTTCTGATATTTCTTGGCGCATCTGTTACCTTTGTTTACAGCCCCCATTGACTCAGTGGCAGGGATTCTGGTCCCTAGGGGAAAAGGCCTTGCCTTTGTCTGTTTCCTACGTGGCAGTCACCTAAATTCCTACTTCATCCCTTACCACTGAAGTCCTGGGGAATTTCTGAAAGTCTAGCATATTTTATCAATATATAAGTAAGAGGATAAATTTAGAATTCATAGATTCCACCCTGACATGGACTGAAGGTCTTAAAATATATCCTTTACATGTAAAGTAGAACAATAATATGTGTTATTTAAGTCTACCTATTTGGTTTTTTTGTATGCAAGTGTGTGTGTACGTGTGTATGTGTGTGTGCGTGCACACACGTGAGCGTGCGTGTGCACGTGTGTGTGGCCTTAGGGGTTATACCCATAGCTTTGCACATACAAAGCAAATGCTCTACCACTGAGCTACATCCCCAGCCCTTTTAAAAGTATTTGATTTTATTTTTACAGGCAGGGTCTCCCCAGCTGACCTCTGTCTCCCTATATAACCAAGGATGACCTTACACTTCTGATTCTCCTGTATTCACCTTCGAAGTGCTGGGATGGGCATGTGCAACCATGTCTTGTTTATGTGGTGCTATGACTTGAACCCAGAAATTTGTTCATGCTACAAAAGCAACTAAGCCACATCCCCAGCAATATGTATTATTTATTAAAAAAATTTAAACTGCATAAGAAGATAAAATAAAATAAAATGTAAACAGTTTCTGATGCTACATTTTAAAGGAAATGTCACATATAAAACTACCTATTGTATGCTCCTCAGAGATAGATCATATGTAATAGGACTCAGCTTTTTGGCAGTGATAGGTTATCCGTGGAGTATAGGATTATGTGTAGTTTTTAATGGTGGGGCAGTGGGGTATGGGTGTGGGTGTTTTCAAAGATTTTTTTTTCAGTAAACACATTTTACTATTATGATGGTAATCAAAGTGATATGCAGAACTGCTCCTAATTTCACCTCTACTTAAACCCACTTTTGTATTTTACTACACAATAGTAAATGTCTTCTTCAAGAATACCTCATTTTGCTCTCTAAAAGTTGCGAAAACAACTAAGATAATGAGCAGTTTAATTGCAGTAATAATGTATCAGCTCTACTTAGGGAACCAGCTCACAGGACTTTTCCCTGTGGCAAAACAAAAATGGCATACACAGAGGCATTGGTGTGCTTATGCTAACTCTGGCATTCTACGCACTTGAGCTCATGATTATCCTCATTAATTCTGTGATTGTTAATAGTGCTGCTATTTATATGATGACTTAGCCTTCACAGATATCAAAGATTCCAAACTTAATGGATCATGTGTCTGGAATGTAAGGAGATACATCCCTGAGTAATTTCCCTAGCAGGAAATATACTTTGATATTGAATGCAAATGAGCTACTGTGATGCTTAGCTAATAATTTTATTCATGTTATGGTTTTTAGGGCAAAGTATGTCAGAATATTTTGGTTTCCTCATCTAAAAACAGTAAAAGCAATATTTTGTAAAAGAATATAAAATTGAAGAGAGTGAAGATAAGTCTAAAACAACTGTTTTATCAAAAGCTATAAAATCTTAAATGACAAACTTGCTTTCATAAAATGTATCTGAATATTAAAATGTATGTAAAATGAAAACAAACTTCGGGAAATTTTTCTATGTTTCCTTTCATATAGATAACCGCAACATAGCACATAAAAGCTTTAAATAAAACTTATTTTATAGCAAAAAAATTGTCCGAGGCTTAAATCCAAGCAGAATAGATTGTAAAATTTTAAAGAGATGGAAAAACAGAAGTTACTCCACTTTAATTATTGAGAACAAAGCATGGCTCTCCTGAAAGCTCATCGGTGGCTTTTGCTGATAGATGGTTTGGTCTGTCATGCATGCTTGGGCTCATTGTTTATAGAGCTATTATTAATCGGTATTAGTTGTGTTTCTGTATAGTTGTGCAGAATCATTAACAAGCATCAATACCATTATATATGATCATCCAAAAGCAGTGAGAACTACTACAGCTTCTATCTTCTCCTATATTGTCCACTAGCATAGAAAATATGAAAATAACCTGTTGTTTGATGTCTTACTCAGTCCCACTCTCCACCTGGCTTAATATTTTTGAGGCAAGGTCTCACTTTAGCCCAGACTGACCTAGATGGAACTCACTCTATAGCACAGGGTGGCCTTGAACTCTAGAATGTGATGGTTTGATCCAAGTGTCCCCCACAAACAAATGTGTTCTGAAGGCTCAATCCCCACCTGATGGCAGTTCGGGTATTGAAACCTTGCTGGAGCTGTGTTGTTGGGGGTGGGATTATGGGGGTTATAGCCAGCTTCCCCTTGCCAGTGTTTGGCATACTCTCTTGTTGCTCTTGTCCAACTGATGTTGACCAGAAGGTGATGTCAACCAACCTCTGCCCCTGCCATCATTTTCCCAGCCATCATGGAGCTTCCCCTCGAGTCTGTACGCCAAAATAAACCCATTCCTCCACAAGCTGTTTTGGTTGGGTTCTTGCTATGCAGCAACAAGAATCTGTCTACAACAGTTTGGTACCAGAAAGTAAGATTGGTTGTTGCTGCTAGAACCCCAATTCTGTTCCTTTTGGCCTTTTGGAACTGATTTGCAGGAGGGATATGGATGGATTTGAAACCTTGACCTAAGAGATGCCTCACAGTGCTATAAGTACAGCTTTGATGGACCATTCTGGTCAGAGTTGAAAGACCTGAATACAGTCAGAACTATAGACTGTGAGGTTTGACTTACAAGGGTGAGAAAGAACTTTATCGGGACTGTGCCAGAAGCAGTTTGTGTGAGAGGCTTGCTGCATTTGGCCTGCCTGTGTCCTGGGAACCTGTGCAGGGTTGATTTGCATGGAAATGAACTGGCGTAAGCAGATGGAGATGGCACAGAAAGAAGTGAAATTTTTGAACCTTAACCATTGCCCATTCTGCTGCAATTATTTGAAAGATTACAACCCTTGAGATGGGGCCAGGTGATCTGCATTGGAACAGCAGGAAGAATAAGGACTCTTTTGAAGTAAGGGGCCTGAATGCTGAAGGAAGTTTCCTGCTCTTCAAGTTGGCTTTGTCCCCCCTGGATTAACAAATTGGTAGCCTCCCTGAAACTATGGAGTATAACAAATGCTCCATAGAAGAGAAGGAAGAGAGGGCTATTGGATTTGGAAAACGGTTTTGTTTTTTTGTTTTGTTTTGTTTTGTTTTGTTTTTGGAAATGGCCACTGGCAGTGCGAAGCAGGCCTATTGGATCCGTAGAGGCCCAATGGAGCCATGAGGATGAACCATGGGTTGCAGTGGAGACCCAGAGAAATGTGAGGAATATGGGATGGCTGCTATCTTTTTCAGTGTGAATGCTCTGTGCCATTATGTTTTGTTTTGTTGGTATTACAGCTCAATTAATGATGTCAGTTTATTGGGATGTTTGAATATCATTGGGATGGACAAAAAACTGTGGGGATTTTTAAAGCTGAGCTGACTGGATTGTATTTTACATCATGTATGATTATTAATTTGTGGGGGCCAGGGGCAGACTGTGATGGTTTGATCCAGGTGTCCCCCACAAACAAATGTGTTCTGAATGATCAATCCCCAGCTGATGGCAGTTTGGGTATTAGAACCTCGGTGGAGCTGTGTTGTTGGGGGTGGGTTTACTGGTGTTATAAGCCAGCTTCCCCTTGCCAGTGTTTGGCACAGCTTCCTGCTGCTGTTTGCGGTGCTGTGCGCAGGTGATGTCCACCCTCTGTTCATGCCACTGTTTTCCCTGCCATCATGGAGTTTCCCCTCGAGTCCATAAGCCAAATAAATCCATTCCTCCACAAGCAGCTTTGGTCAAGTTGTTTTTCATGCAGCAATGAGAAGGTTGACTACAACACAGAGCAATTCTATCTCAGCTTCCCAAATGCTGGGATTATAGGCTTGAGCCACCATGCCCTGCTCAAAGGGTTTGTTTATTTCTTCAGGGCTGGGATCAAACCTAGGGCCCTGTGCATGCTAGGCAAGTGCTCTACTACTGGGCTATTCCCCCCCAAGCCCTCTACTTTATTTTTTGAGACAGGGTCTCTCACTGAACCCAGAACTCACCTGTTTGGTTAGACCTAGCTAGGCTGTGAGCCCTGATTATAGGACTTTTACATGGTTAGCCATCATCCAAACCTGTGTCCTCATGTTTGTGAGGCAAGTACTTTACCCACCGAGTCATCTCCCCAGCCCGAGGATTTTCTTTTTATAAACAGAGACTCACTGTGTCTCTTTTCTGATCCTAAATAGCTCACTATTGGAAAATTCAGTGAGCAGTATAGCTAGTCAGATGGTCATTGTCTTCATGACACTGGACCATCACAAGAACACCAAGTAGAAAAATAATAATAATAAATTTATGAAAAATTCAAATTAGTGAAAACCGAAGATGTAGAAGATTATAAAAGTAGAGAGTAGAGCTGGGGAGATGGCCCAGTCAGTACAATGCTTGCCGCCTGAACCTGAGCTTGGATCCCCAACAGCCACCTGAAAACCAGGTGTAGCAGTGCCTGTAATCCCAGTGGAGGAACAGCAATGAAATAGCTTTTTTTTTTATAGGCAGTCATCCAGAAACAGAGGCCTAAGGAGAACATGGATGTGTCCTTGCCTGCCCTGGCAGGATTAGAACCCACATCTGATCCAGTCTCATCTAAGGGCTTGGGGCTTCCTGCTAGCCTTCCCTCTGAATCTTAATTCTCCCTAAAATGAACCTCACAACTCATAATTTACCTCTCTCAGAGTACATGTTTTCAATTCTTTGCTAACTCACATCTAAGTACCCAAAAGTTGGGGTCCATGTGCCTTGGATCTTCTGCATCTTTATGGAATTTAATCCCTCTCAGGAACCAAACTCCTACACAACCTGTGTTGGGAAGACAGAAACTGGATAATTGCTGGGACTTGTTGGCTAGCTAGTCTAGCTAAATCATCAAGTTCCAGGTTCACTTTATTAAAAAATTAAGGTGGGGAATAATTAAGAAAGATATTCAACAGCAACCTCTGGACTTACACACATGTACCCACATACACACATATGCACACACAAATACACACGAAATGCATGTATAACACATACATGCATGAAAAGTATGCAGGAAAAAGACAGTTTACCTTCAAAGAAGAAAGATTAGACTTCCAGTTACTCAAGGAGTAAGACAAGTAATCAACCACTGGGACCTCATGAAAAAGCTTTTGTACCACAAAAGACACTATGAAAAGAGCAAAGAGGCAGCCTACAGAATGGGAGAAAATCTTTGCCAACTATACATTTCACAGGATCAATATCCAGGATACACACACAAAAAAAAACTCAAAAAACTAAATAAGTAATCTGTCATGCTTTGATCCAGGTGTCCCCCACAAACAATTGAATGTGTTCTGATAGATCGATCCTCAGCTGATGGCAGTTTGGGTTTTACAACCTCGATGAAGCTGTGTTGTTGGGGGCAGGCTTATGGGGTTATAAGCCAGCTTCCCTTTGCCAGTGTTTGGCACACCTTCCTGCCGCTGTTTGCAGTGCTGTGGCAGAGGTGATGTCCAGCCCTCTGCTCATGCCATCGTTTTCCCTGCCAGAATGGAGTCTCCCCTCAAGTCCGTAAGCCAAATAAACCCATTCCTCCACAAGCCACTTTTGCTTGGGTTCTTTCTGCGCAGCAACTAGAAAGCTGACTGCAACATAATCAAACAACCCAATCAAAAAATGGGTTATCTTAATTTATCATCTAGGACCCAAACAAAACCTTTGAGGAAGTGGCCAGATGAGCAAGAGAGCATCCTTCACAGCAAGTCAGATAACCTATGAAAGAGTAACAGAGACAGACACCAAGGATGCCCAACATAGTCCAAAGCAGAAATACAGAGACTCTTAAGACCTCAACAGTAAAGCAGACTTAAAATTCACCCACCATGACTCAGGGAACTTTGCAGAAGAGGGGGCAGAACGATTGTAAGAGCCATGGTGGGCGAGAATGTCCAGAGAAATTGCCCCCCTCAGCAACAATACACAAAGCGTGAAGAAAAAAAAAGAAAAACTGGCTACCTCTGGTGCAGTTCATAACCCGCTGTCCTGTAGACAGATCCAGTATGAGCACCGAGGAAGTACCCCAGTGTGTAGGGGACAGAGAGGAGGGAAATGGGACACATTCACAAGATTTTCTCACACAATGTATAAACTTATTCATAATAAAGATATTTTAAAAATGAAAATAATAGGGCTGGAGAGATGGCTCAGCAGTTAAGGCACTTGCCTCCAGTGCCTAAGACCCCGAGTTCAATTCCCCAGGACCCACATAAGCCAGACCCACAAGGTGGTGGCCCTGATTTCTCTCTCTCTCTCTCTCTCTCTCTCTCTCTCTCTCTCTCTCTCTCTCTCTCTCTCTTTCTCTCTCTCTGTGTCTGTCTGCTTGAAAATGAATAAAATATTTTTAAAAAATAAAAATAAACATAAACATAAAAAAACACAAAGAACAAAACTGGCCACTTCTTGTACAATTCATAACCCCCTATCACACAGACTGTTCCAGCAATCCCACTGAGGGCCCCCAGCGGGCTGAGGACAGGGAGGAGGGAAACGGAGGTACCACCACAGGACTTGCTCATACAATGAATCAAATTATTAACAATAAATAAATTTAAAAATAAAAATGGGTTATAGAACTTAATAGAGAGATCTCCAGAAAAGAAATAAAAATGGACAATAAACATCTAAAAACGTGTTCTAATCCTTAACCATCAGGAAAATGCAAATTTAAAAACTACTTTGAGATTCCATCTCATTCCTTTCAGAATGGCTACTATCGAGAAATCAAATGACAATAAATGGTGGCCAAGGTGTGGAAAGAGGAACCATTCTCCATTGTTGGTGGGACTGTAAACTGGTAATGCCATTGTGGAAATCAGTATAGAAGTTCCTGAGACAGTTAAAAATAAATTTACCATATGACACAGCTGTACTACTGCTTGACATGTACTCTAAGGACCTCACTCATTACTTCTCTGTTCACAAGAGCTAGGAAATGGAACCAGCCTAGATGCCCTTCAACTAATGAATGGATAATAAAGATGTGGTATATTTGCACAATGGAGTTTTACTCAGCTATAAAGAAAAATGAAATGAAATTTACAGAGACTTTATGAATGGATCTGAAAAAGATTGTACTAAGTGAAGTAACCCAGCCTCAGAAAGTCAAACGCTGCATTTTTTTCTCACATGTGTATCCTAGCTTCAAATGTTTATTTAGATTTGTATGTGAGTTGGAATAAAAGTCACTAGTAGAGACAAGGAAACTAGAAAGGGGCTGTGAGGGAGGGAGGAGAAGGGAGGGCTTAAGGGAGGGTATAGGAAATATTTAAGTAGAAGAACAGAATACTGGGGGAGGAATGGTCAAAGGGGAGGAGACAGTAATCAAAATTTAAGATTCATGAATAGAAATATCTTGTGGAGGTAGACAATATTGTGCCAAGAAGTCATAGAAAAATTTGAGTACC
Organism: Zapus hudsonius; assembly: GCA_004024765.1. Classification (NCBI taxonomy): domain Eukaryota; kingdom Metazoa; phylum Chordata; class Mammalia; order Rodentia; family Dipodidae; genus Zapus; species Zapus hudsonius. Next base: position 57,144 of record PVHP010004997.1, read on the forward strand.
AGAGGTGAAATACCTTCCAGCATGTTGTTAGCCAGGGAGGTACCTGATACCCCCAAAACATCATAGGCTATTGCCAAGGCTCTTGGTTGTCCACTAGAACTAGATTGTAAGAACCTATTGCTGAAGACCCCAAATGCTTGTGCTGCAGGTCACTGAGAAATCAAGCTGGAGATGAGCTGAAAGCCCTCCTCCCTGTTGACTAGTTGCCAGGATGCTGGAAAGAGCTATGAGCCTCTTGGGGGAGAAAAATCATCAACAGTCTTAACCAGCAAGTTTTATCAATGGCCAACCAGGCCAAATGTACCAACTGGTACAATGGTGGAATGTCAGTTATGGGTGAACCAAATGCTCTCTGATTGGACTTGAGGCCTGCTCTACAGGAGGGAATTCCTGCCTGGTACTGGAAGCCTAATGAAAAACCTAAGGCTTGGGTGGTCATAAGTCCTAAGGGGAAAACTACCAATGTCTGGTGGAATGCATCGATTATTCCACCAAACTGCCCTCTAAATACATATGTTTATGGCCATATATTAATGCTACTCTTATATTTGGTTAGAGAAGCTTCTCTTTTCAGATGGCAGTAACCACTGAGGAGACTCAGAACTCACCAAAATGCTGAGAAGAGACAGTAAAGTGTTAAGAGAATGCTAGATGAGAAAACTGTATCACATCTATCAGGGCTCAGAGACAAATTGCAGAAGAGATGGCAGAAACAATGCAAGAGCCAAAGGAAGGGAAGGAGTGCTTACGATACTGACTTCCAGACACAAAGTGGCCTTGATACTCAAGACCTGCACAATAAGAGGGGTGGGGAAATGATGACATAAAAGTAGAAGGGAGACTAGTTGGGAATAGAGATTCAGTGAGGAGCGATTTAGGAAGGAGAAAAGGGAGGGTAGTGAAAGGACATTATGATCCTGGTATATTGTTTATATTCATGAAAGCTATCAGTAAAAAGTTTTTAAAAAGATTTAGACTAACCATGGACTTTTCAACAAAAGCTATGGAAACTGGAAGGCCTGGTTCTTTTCAAATGCTGGAAGAAAATAATTGGCAACCTAAAATCTAAAAAAAAATATTCTTTATCAATGACAATAAAAAGCCAGGTACAGTGATGCACATCTGTAATTCCAGCACTTGGGAGGTTGTGGGAGGATAAGGAGTTAAAGGTCATCTTCAGGTATATGCCTACTTAGTTTGAGGTCAACCTGGAGTACATGGGACTTTCTTAAAAAGATGAACAGAAGGGAAAGGAAGGAAGGGAGGGAAGGAAGGGAAGAAGATAGCTCTTATCAAAATAAGTGAAAAAAAATCTGTCACTAGCAAACCCACAGTAGAGAAAATATTGTCAGTCAAATAGAACATAACTCCACAAGGAAAGCTGTACATAGAGGCAAAAAGAACAACAAAATTGGTAATCTAAATAAACATTAACATATTAAAGGTCAATGCCTGAAAGAGTTAGCATCAAGGAGCATAAACTACAAGTCAGTCAAGTCATAGACGTGTGAGGGAAAGGAAGTGGTTGGAATGTTGTGAGAACCAGTGTGGTAGTCAGCCACACACCGATGGGATGAACCTCCAAACCAGGCACAGCTATGGGAGGAAAGGATTTATTGAAGCTACAGATCCCTGGGAAGTTCCATAATGGGAAGTTCCATAAAGGGGGGCAAAAGAGGCTGCCCCCCTTTCACAGGTTGAGAGAGAGAGAGAGAGACCCATCACCAGCACCACACACACCAACAAAACAGGCAGGGGGAAGAGAGGAATTTTCTCCCACTTTATATAGTCTTAGGGCTGGGTCTTACAACCCTTTTCCAGACTCCCTGAGTCTCTGGAATTTCCTTCCTGCACTGCCCTCCCAGGAAAGGATGTCTGTTTCCAGCTCCCCTGAGCTTCCTTACATCCTGCCCCCTACTGAGAGGGCTGCCTTCCTGTGAACATCCTCAGAGACCCACTCAAGATTACTAACAGATCAAGTTGACAACAAAACTTAAACATCACAACCAGGCATTGCTTTTTTTCTTTTGCATATCCTTCTGTGCCTGATTTATCTCATCTCACTTAACATAGGATCCTCCAGGGTCTTCCTTATTGATGATACGGTTTTGTCATCTTGCATCCCTGGCCTTTGTGTAGTATTTCCAGTCATTGGTAGTTTCCATGAGTCATTCCTGACTCTTACTGAACCACCAGTAGGTGTTATTATCATCAGTTTTCAGAGGGGAACAGAGACCAGAGAGGTAAAGGTCCTTGTCAAGACCACACAGAGAGCTTGAATTCATGTTATTATTAACCCCTCCTAGGTTACCATGTTCCTCGTGTCCAGGTATGCTGGGTGATTTTCTAGGAGCCAGAGGGTATTGAGCTGAATCTGATGAATGGGCAGACTAGGTGTGATGCTCCCCCCCACACACACACCTGTGGGCTCACGTTTCAGAGAGGTGGGCAGGATAGACTCAGGTGAGCTGCACACAGTCCCCGCACTGCCATGGGGGAGGGGTGTGGAGGGAATGATTTGGTGGCTTCTGTCCATAGTTGTACAGATTTCAATGGCTCCTGCTCACACAGGACCTAGTGGACAGTGGGGCTCAGGGCTATCCATCTCCATCATAAGGAGACCCTGTCCTCAATTTCTCTGCTTTGTGGAAGCTGAGCGCAAAGTCCAGATCTATCTGTAGTGTGGGCAGCCTTGAACTTGCCCTTGAGCTTCCAGTCCCCAAACCTTCTTCAGCTGGTAGAACCAGGTATTATTAAGAAAAAAAGTAACAATGAACATTAGATTTTGATATGCCCAAGATAAATGCTATTATTGTTGGGGAGTCACAAACCCCTGACCCCCTGCGGGTAGCCCATGTCTCACCAGCCAGCAGGAGAAAGGGCTCCATCGGGGAGAGGTGAGGCTTACTGTAGGACAGACACACATGACCGGAGAAATGTAGGGCAAATCTCATTTTACTTGAGCACCCAAAGCCCTTTTATAATCGGAGGCTGCATTGTCCCACCTATTCCTCTAAAGAAATAGGATTCAAACTTTCTGGTGGGAGCCAATCAGCAGAGTACAGTAGAGCAAAGTACACCTTCCTAGAGCGCATTGTTTTACAGCCAATCAGCAGGGTGGTTGGTTACATCACCAGTAAAGTGGAACCTCACAAGCGGGAACAAAGCTTACCAGCTACACTCAGAAAGCATATTCTAAAACTTAGCTTAAGGTTACTCAGTCAGGCTGGGGCCCAACAATTATAGCTTGGATAAACATTAAAATAATATCTAGTCATTAGGAAAATAATAACAAATCAGCTGGGCATGGTGGCGCACGCCTTTAATCCCAGCACTTGGGAGGCAGAGGTAGGAGGATCTCCGTGAGTTCAAGGCGACCCTGAAACTACATAGTGAATTCCAGGTCAGCCTGGGCTAGAGTGAGACCCTACCTCGAAAAACCAATAATAATAATAATAATAATAACAACAACAAATTGTCAGGTGCCTCAGAGTAGGAATTAATTGGTTCATATTTCTATAAGGACCCAATATACAAAGGTCCTAAAAACAGTTCATTGAACAAATAAACTTCTGCTTTATAGTCTCTTAGTACACTTGGTGAATATGAAGTTAGGGAATAGAAAGTAAATTTCTTAATCAAATTATGTTCCTTATATTTGCTCTCACCATCTTCTCTTTTTTTTTATGTGTTCACTGTGTGTTCACATTCAATCAACAGAGGGCAGCAGCTGACCATGGTCTTGTTTACTTAAGCTTCAAGGTTCTCTCATGGACCCCCTTTGAATAGACAGCACAATGGGCTTAGTTAGTGGTTTCCTACCACCTAGAATGGAGAAGTGGTGATGAGAGAGCTAGGATTTTCCCCTTTTAAAAGCATTTTAAAAATCACACATGAAACCAGTCTGTCTTATAAACTGGAACTAGAAGTGAGTCATGTCAGCAACAAATTGGCTCCTTTATCCCCACTTGTACTTGTTAATGGCACCAAATTGTTTAACTGAGGAAAAAGATTAGTAGCAGCAGTCTTAGATCATGGCATTATAATTTGTGTACCTTGGTAGCGTTAATGCATTGATCGAGATTTCCCTTTCTACGTTGAAAACAAGATAATGCATTAAAAATGTATCTAGCAAATTGATGTAGATGAAAGATGATGCTAGAAGCCCCGTATTATGCAACAGTGCTGAAATTCACATGAGTTGTTCTTGATTCCTAACCTCTCCATCCTCCAAAATAAAGATTGTGTACCTGCAGCAGGGCTCTTGGTATTGTTATCAGGGAAAACAAGACCTGCAAATGTGTGCTAAGGAATTCTAAACTATATAGTGACTGAAGTTTAATTTCCAGTATATCTAATTCCCTCTTATATTCCTATGAACAGCAACAATAATTTTAGAATGGCAGATAGCTATTTTTGTTGTATGAAGGCTGAGAACATGAGGTCAGGGGTAAGACCAGCCTTCATTCAAACCAGGAGTTTGTGTCCTGAAGCAATGACACAACTACAATGAACCTCAGTTTCCTCATCTAATAATAACCTCTGGTAATTCTGCAAACCTCAAGTGGTTGTTGTGAAGTTTATGTGGATATTTAATAACATTTGGTTTTTATTATTAGCTAGATTAAAGGAAATGCTGCTTAATTATAAGCCTTTACCCAGAGGATTCTGGGAAGGTACCTCCTCAGGAATTCAGAGGCTTAGGCAATAAGAAAGAACAGGAAAATTAAGTAGATGGAAGGTAGAGAGGGTATTGAGTTTTACAGTGAGTGAGGCAAGTTTGGGCCAAACCCTGCCTTTCCTTATGAATATAGCTTTTTAGTTTTTAGAGGGACAAAAATATTTAAAATTTTTTACGACATGAAAAAGATATACATTGAGTGAAGATGTCAGTCCCATCAAATAGGAAAGTCAAGAAAGGACCACCTTCTATCTCGTTCATTGTCAAACAGTTGTCTTTTTCTCTGTTATATAAGATAAAAGTGGATAACATGGAGGCCAGCAGATGCTGATGGTTAGTTCAAGTCATCAAACTTTGCTAAGAGTCTACCATGGTCCAGGCTCATACCCTGGGGGACAAGAAACTGACATGACCCCTGCCCTCATGCAGTGTGTATTACCCCTGGTGGCAATCCATGGGCATGCTAAAGCTGAAACACCTGTAGTAAGACAAAAAAAAAAGTAAATTCTTCACAATCTGAGTGTGGATTTCACCTCTGAGGTAATGAATCAGCTACTCTAGGAGGTATGGGATACAGGAGGTTATACTTTTTAATAAGGGTCCTCTGCTAATTCTGAGGAACCCCACCAGTGTTTCTCAAAGGGTGGACCGCTGGCCGGACATCACAACCTTTCTATGAGAGCCACATGTATGGATGGCTTCGTTGCAGTGTGAGGCTTGAGAACCATTATGCTAGCCTCTCTTTCTAACATCACTTCCTGTCTATGAAGTAGCACACATGTGGAAGTGCACCAGGAATTGCACTGCATGGTACAAAGTCAGTTCTTGGAGCTGTTGAATAAAGTATGAAAGTCCAATTTACACAATTAAAATCAACGCCTGTAACAGCATTTTAATTTTTTTAATTTGCTTGCAAGCAGAAGAGAGACAGAGAGAATGGGTGCACCAGGGCCTCCAGATGCATGTGCCACTTTGTGCATCTGGCTTTACTGGGTACTGGGGAATTGAACCCAGGTCATTAGGCTTTATGTTAAGCACCTTAACCTCTGAGCCATCTCTCCAGCCCCCTTTAACAGCATTTTACCCAACTATGGGCTGCATATACTGTGTTGGTCACATAAGTTTCGATCATCTACTGATCTTAGTTTATATAAGTATCTTTTCTGATAATGAAATGGCCTAATGGTGCATGTTTCAAACATATGTCCAAGCCACACATCACTGCAAATGAAGTCAGTGTAAAATATAGAGGTTCCTCAAAACTTAACAGGTCTCTGGCTGGTCTGGGGTTGCTCAGTGGTTAAAAACACTTACTCATAAAGTATGATGAACTGGTGACCTGGGTTTGATTCCCCAGTATCCACACAAAGCCAGATGCACAAAGTGGATTATGTACCTGGAGTTCATTTGTAGCAGCAAGAAGCCCTGGAACACTCATATTCATATCCCCCCTTGCAAATAAGTAAATAAATAAACAAACAAAATCTTCATTGTCCTTATACAGCAGAAGCATCTGGCATATAAGGCTCCTAGAACAATACTGTAACCTCACCTCAAGGCCCACCTGTCGCTTGCCAAGGAAGCAGGGCTGTGGTGTTCGAGCAGTAACCACACATGGGAGGCTTCCTCTCAAAAAGCCCATGAAGTATGTTCACTCTATTATATGAATAACTTTACTCATAGTCTTTCCCAATAGACCCATGAGATCCAAATTCAAGATGTAGGACTTGGGATGAGGTAGAAACTGAGTGGATAGACAGATGTTTGGAGACAATATAGAATGACTGCTTTAGATGTGGTGAATAACAAGACCCTTTGGAACATCAAGTGGTGATGTGAAAAATGACTAGAAATGAGTGTGAATATCGGAAGAAGGTTACATAAAAAAATAGTGAAGACTTCTTGACTATATGGGAGTTGAAGTTCACTTGCAATACATTGAAGTCCTTCTTTTCTACAAAAATAGAGACATAACAGCCTTCACTGAAAATAGCAGGGAGTTTGTACAGTTGGGAAATGACAAAAACTCCTCAGCGTACAGAGTTGCATGTAAAGCAAGATATGAAAGAGTGCAGTGAGTGAGCCTAATAAAAGGGATCCAGGAGGGCAGCAGTGAATTGTGAAAGCAGAGAGCTGGGAAAGCCAAAAGGAGATTAGAGTTTCACAAGATTAATCACCAGTGTCAAATACCACAATGCAAAAGCAGGACGGGAGCAGAACAGAGGTCACTGTATTCCCAATCAGCATATCATTGGTGACATGTCACGGAGCAACAACAGACAGATATGGGAACTATTTCCCTCATGGTTTTGCCAAGCATGTTTACCCATCTCTGTCTTTGCATCTCTGATTTAATTATTTTTACTCATGGATTATTCGTTATCTGGCTGTTGTCTCTGAACAGTAAGGCAGGACTGTCTCAGTACAAGTCAAAATTCAGCTGGACATCATCTCACCTTATTCCCTAGCTTTCTACCCACTGTTACCTTACTTTTATTCTCCCTGTTTCCCAAGAAGATGGATGCTAGTATTACTGTCATTCAGGATTTGTGGTGAACCTCTAACATGTGGTAACATTCAAGGAAAATATGTTCAACTAATGTGAATGAAAGGGATTAGGGAAGTAAGAAATATCTCTTGTTAGAAATACAATAAGTTACTCTGCCTTTCAAAATATAACTATAAGGTAACTGTGTCCAATAGTGTGACGTGATGGGAGAAGAGTAGGTGGTCAGACGTGCTGAGAACTGAAATCACTGTGGCACATTTCACGAGGGCACACTCTTCATAAGTGGTTGACTGAATTAAATAACATGTAAAAATCCGACTGTAGGGGCTATATGTCTAGTAGGAGCAATGTGATGGTCAAGTTTTGTTGTCAACTTGACCTTTTTAGTAATCTTGGGTGGGTCTCTGAGGATGTTCACAGGAAAGTAGCCCTCTCAGTAGGGGGCAGAATGTAAGGAAGCTCAGAAGAGCTAGAATCAAGTATCTTTTCCTGGGAGGGCAGAGCAGGAAGGAAATTCCAGAGTCTCAGGGACTCAACAAGTCTGGGAAAGGGTTGAAAGATCCAACCCTAAGGCTATATAAAGTGGAAGAAAATTCCTCTCTTCCCCCCTGCCTGTTTAGTTGGTGTGTGTGTGGTATTGCTGATGGATTTCTCTCTGTCTGTGGACTTGTGAAAGGGGAGCAGCCTCTTTTGACATTATGGAACTTCCCCTGGATCTGTAGCTTCAATAAATCCTTTTCTTCCATAAACTGAGACTGGTTTGGAGATTTATCCTGTTAGATTGGAAATGACCACCAGGAGAGAGCACTATGAAAGAAAAGGTGTTACTAGGAGGAAATGCGAGCTGCCTATTTTCACCAAAGGTGAAGAAAAAAGTGCATTTGAAAGTCAGGTCAGGAATTTAAGGGTATACCCAGGTTGGGGGAAGGGCCTAGGTGTCCTGGAAGGGGGAAGGGATCTTATTTTCTGCCAGACAGAGACACAGCAGGTGTGGGGGGGGGCTCTATCTCCTGTTTAGGAGGCAGACTTTGGTTTAGGTGTTGAAACTTCTCTTGAGGCTGGTTGGGGGTGGAGGGACCAAGGTGTTGCCTGAGTTCCAATCTAACACATCCCAGCAGCGTACAGCTGACTACAGGCAGTGAGTGGTAATTGTCACCATTATTATTACTACTAGTTAGGCAGAGTCAGATCAGAAGGGCTCATCTCTTTGGCTAGAGGTTAAGCATGGTTACTTTGAGGATGTCAGTTCCATTACAAGTCTTTATTGTAAACACACTTTAGTGCTTGCTTGTCCTTTAAATAAACTCAGTTGTTGGGGGGGGGCAGGCTGATTTGATGCTTAGATCAAGAGTTCTCAGATATTTTTCTTGTGCCCAATTGCTTTGAGTGGGCTTCTCACTACTAAGCCCCCATCTTTCGGCAACTGGGAGACCATTATCAGTTACCAGAATGGTATCCTGGCTGCTTTGATCACATTTGCCATCAGGAAACCAGCGATGATGCTGAAGCCATAATGTCTGCTTCAGGAGGCCTTGTTCCAGTCATGACCATTTTAGCAGCCTGCCCTGGCTACGGAAGCCTCCACTCCAGGGAAGACAAGCTCTGATGAATTCTTGATGATTCTACTTGCTCTTCAGCTGTTTTCATTCCGGATTGGAGCAAAGAGCAGCTCCCTATTGACTCAATGTAAAGTTTGTGACTGGTTCATAAACTTAGCTTGTGAATGAATGCACATATTATGTAGAGCTTGTGATTGGTGGAAACACCCATGTGCAAGAAGGCTTGGCCCCTCTCTGGCTTTGGAAGGCTGTTTTCCAGCCTTGGGGTGTGGGGGTGAGGCACCTCTCTTGTATGCTACCCCCTGGGGTTGCACCTTTGGGTTTAGAAAAGGCTTTCTTTGTCTACTTTATCCTAAGTAAGGCAAAGGTATCAGTAGTGGAACCGGCAGTGAGGAGGTAGCTCCAGACTTCCAGAGTCGCCAAGACCTAAGGGCCCCAATGGCCAATGCTTGGGGCAGCCGCACCAAAGTAGCTAAGCGTTCTCAGAAAGTTCAAGGACTCTGATTTATAAAGCTCTGAGCTGTAACACTGGAGGGTGCTAAGACTTCCAGAGAGTTCCCGAGAGCAGAACCTACAAGAAGCTCTGAAGGACAACAGAAGTTTTAAGAAGATATCAGGCTGTGAAGAGCAGAAGGTGGGAGCCGTGACAGTGAGAACTGCAAACTCTGATCACTAGAGAAGTGTGTCAGAGCTGTCAAAATTGAGAACAGATTTCTTTAAAATGACCTGGTGTGTGACTTGCTTGCAAAGCCCGAAGCCCTGGGTTCAATTCCCCAGTACCCACGTAAAGTCAGACGCAAAGTGGCACGTGCATCTGGAGTTCATTTGCAATGACAAGAGGCTCGCTCTGTTTCCTCTCTGTCTCTCAAATAAAATAATAAATAACAAAGGCCTGGTGTAGCTGGGCCTGGCGGCTCAGCCTTTGTTCTGAGAGGCTGGGGTAGGGAGAACCCCAGTGAGTTTGAGGCCAGCCTGGGCTCCAGAGTGAGATCCTGCCTCTCAAAACCAAAGTAAAAAGTAAATAAAAGCAGCCGGCCTAGTTAGTGGAAGCACCTGCCAACCCAGTACCGGGAGGTGGAGGCTGCAGAATCAGACTTGAAGTCACCTTCCGCTGCTCAGACAGGGGGCGGGGCAAGCGGGACACCAGCCGGCGCCCGCCCGTCCCTCCGCCCGTCCCTCGGCCGGTCCCGCGCCCCGCCGCCGCACTTCCTCGGCTCCCGCGGCCCCGCCCGCCCTGCTCCGCTCGCGGACGCCCCGCCCCGCCCCCACCGTCCCCGCCCCCTGGCC
>PVHP010004998.1:0-53362 GCA_004024765.1 Zapus hudsonius
TCTGTGTTGCGGTCAGCTTTCTAGTTGCTGCGCAGAAAGAACCCAAGCAAAAGCGGCTTGTGGAGGAATGGGTTTATTTGGCTTACGGACTCGAGGGGAGACTCCATCCTGGCAGGGAAAACGATGGCATGAGCAGAGGGTGGACATCACCTCTGCCACAGCACTGCAAACAGTTGCAGGAAGGTGTGCCAGACCCCGGCAAGGGGAAGCTGGCTTATAACCCCATAAGCCCGCCCCCAACAACACAGCTCCATCGAGGTTGTAAAACCCAAACTGCCATCAGCTAAGGATCAATTACCCAGAACACGTTCATTTGTTTGTGGGGGACACCTGGATCAAACCATGACACTCTGCCTGTGGGGCTTGACTTCACCGTGGACTCCTGTCCCTCCACTTTGGAGCCTGGCCTTTGCTCAAGTCATCTGCAGCAGAGCGAAGGCTCCCCGACCCTCCGCAGGTGTGCTCTGCAGTGTGCATCCTACACAGGGACTCCAGACGTCATAAGAAGGGGTGTCCATGCACAGTGGTTTATTCCCTCCAACCTTGATCTCATCTGACAGATGTCTCCTCTTCTTATAGGATGCTGTGAACTGGCTGAAAGTGTGGGTGTGGGTATGAAGCCCCTGACCCATGCCCAGTGCCGCCCAGCTACAGGGGATAAGACATCATTCAGAGGAAGCTGAGAGCCGAGTGGAAGCCATTGCACAAGCAGCACATTGCAGCCTCTGATCCACAGGTTGTAGCTCTGTGGACTCAACTCATTGGAGATGAGAAATATTCAGAAAAGTCAAGCATGCTGGTGCATACTTGTAACGCCAGAACTTGGGAGGCTGGGGCAGGAGGATTATAAGTTTGAGGCCAGCCTGGGTTACAGTGTTGAGACTGTCTCAAAAAAAAAATTTTTTTTCAGAAAAACAATTGCATCTGTACTGAACACAGAGCATTCATATTGTATTAGGTGCTAGCGATCACCCAGAGATGAGCGTATTGGAGGATGAGAGGATAGTGCATAGAAATGCCAGGCTATTTGATATGAGGCTCTTGATATCCCCAAGGGTCCTGGAGCCAAGGACCCTCCCCCCTGCTTTCTGGAACTGAGCCATAAGGCACCACAAAGGCTGACAACCAGCCCTGAGTACGCAGTGTGGCTTCCGGCAGAGAATGTGCTGAGAGAACACTGGAGCAGCTAGAGGGAGTGAGTCCAGATGGTGGGGGAGCGGGGCATGGGGTTGGGGCAAAAAGTGGCAAGAAAGGGCCTGGAGAAAGGGTGAGCCACGGAGAGCCTAGATTCCACTGAGTCATGCCGCCAAAGCCCTTCCGCACCCACTCCACAGAGGGCAAACAGAGAGAACAAGCAGAGATGCCCACACCTGAGAGATAAGGCACTCCTGGACAGCCTGACCTCAGGACCCCACTGGCCAAATATTTGTCAAGAGCAACAGGGTAGGTGAGGGTTCAAGCAAGTCCCTTTGTCACAAACCTCTAGGTGGCTCCCAACTTCCAGGCTGCAAAGGTTCCGAGGCTATTATTTTGAAGGTGTTTTCCAGGTGGGATATGGCTCAGGGGTCTGTTCTCTCAAAGCCAAGCTTCCCAACCTCATTCTGTTCTGCCTCCCATCTTATCACTGTCCATCCTAACAGAAATGGCAAAGATGCCAACAGTGGCCTCAGACGAAGCTCTCTAACTTGGTGACCTGAGAGCCACACTGATTGAACATTTTCTGTGGGCTCCAGAGCTCCAAACTGGAAACACTGGGAGGTTCCCAGCCAGACATCACAGAACTGCCCTCCACTCAGTCAGTGAGACAAAAGAATGGAACAGGAAAGGGAAAGGAGGGGAAAGGAGGGAAGGGAAGGGGAGAGGAAGAGAGGGGAGGGGAAGGAAAGAGAAGGGAAGGGGGAGAGGAAAGGGAAGGGAGGGGAGAGGAGAGAAAAGGAAACTTTCAAAGGACATTTTGAAACCAAAGGCCAAGCAGGATCTAGAGAGGGCTTGGCTGGCACCATTGCAAAAGCAGCAGGGCATTCAAAATAGGACTGTTTCCTCTTCTGCTCGGTAGGAATGTCCAGAACATCGCCTGGAGCTTTATATTATGAAAATACTTTTCCTGCCTTTGGTAGAAAACCTGGGCCCTCTGTTCCTTGTCCAGCGTCTCTGCCTTTCTCCAGTTGGGCCAAGAGATTTTTTTACGGTGACCTAGCTGATTTCATACCTAGTCAAGGCTGAGGGGCCCAAAAGTGTCAGGCCAACTTCAATGCCCATTTTCCTCTTTGGCATTCTGGGGCCTGTGAATCTAGTCAATCAAATTATTTCTGTGAAAAAAATTAATTTCCTCAGGAGAAATTTTGTGGGATGGTCTCAGCTTGTCATGATTCTCCTGCCTCTGCCTCCAGAGTCCTGGGATTCTAGATGTACCCTACCACACCAGGCTGAAGCCAGAATTTGAGTGACCTCAGGGGCTGGGCATACGGTTCAGTTGATAGAGCGCGATCACCAGCACCACATAAGCCAGATACATTGGTGTATGCATATAATCCCAGTGCTTGGGATGGAGAGGCAGGAGGATCAGAAGTTGGTCATCCTTGGCTACAAAACAAATTTGAGGCCAGCCTAGGCTACATGAAACCCTGACTCAAAAAAAAAAAAGAGAGAGAAAACCCCATCATCTTCCAGAAACTGAACACTGAGAAGAATGTGTCTCCCTCTGCAAAAGGAAGCTCATGAGCAGTAAGAAGTGAGAAGAACTTCCTTTTAACAGTGGCTCATTTATAAAGGGGGAAAGGAATTCTACCGAACATTCCTGAGATTCAGCGGAGTCTCCATCACATGAGAGGCTGAAAGAGCTCTTCAGTGACATCCTAGTGTAGAGCTCAATGCCAAGGACTTGCTCAGATTCTCTGGAGAGTCTCCAGATGTCAGGGTGCCCACAGCAGCAACCCTGTTAGGAGAACCAATGGACGCCCCCCACCACCACATGCCTGGTGCTGGGGCCCTTCGGCACCCAGCATCAGAACCCCCAACAGCTTCCCTAAAGGCAAATGTGACCAGGACTTTTTGCCTTGCCTTCTTGAGAAGCAAAGGAAACAGGTGACAGAATTTAGACTGTTCACAAAATGCCAGGCTGCCCTGACACTGGGGTCAGGTGGGCAAGCTGTCTCCACAAGACAGATGAAGAAGACAGCCTCCCTAGCTGAGCGGTACAGTTGGCACATCTTAGGTTCCAAAGAGGGCCGCCAGGCCCCATGCCCACGGATGCGGTCCCGAGGCCACCAGGAATGGCAGCCCCAACTCTCTCCGCTGGCCATTTTCTCACTGAACCCTGTCAGCAGCCGGGAGTCCTTTCAATACCAGGTGTGTATTTTGTGGTCACGACTTAACCAATATAACAATCACTTGTGTGTTTGAGGGCCAGGAAGCTGTGTCCACCTCTAAGGGCGAACTGGCTAAAATATTAATGGTACCTTAAGTCAGGGAGAGAACAGAGGACATTGTTCTTCTGTGTATGGGCACACAAGAGTGTGCATGTGATGTATACATCTGTAATGTAAGTGTGTGTGTGCACATGGGTTCATGTATGTGCATGCATGTGAGTGTATGTGGGTTCCTATGCACGCATCTGCATGTGTGTGGTCTGTAGAGGCAGATGAGGAGAAGGTAGTGGCACAGACTGACAGGCTCTGGTGCTCCCTGTGACGTCAGAGGGGGTGAAGAGCAGCACCGAGAGAATGAGGCTTCCCTTCCTGTTCTGACAGGGGACGTTGAGAGGGAGAAAGGAAACCCAGGGGTTCTGTCAGTGTCAGCCCCACCCCCAGAGACTGGGCCTCCAGTGAGTCAGAGGCCAGGCGCCCTCTGGGAGAGGCTCCTTATTCAAAGACTCAACAGGGGCTGGGGACATGGCTCAGTGCACTAGAGCTCTGTCCTGTTGCGGACAAAACCCTGAGTTGTATCCCTAGCATGTGGGGGAGGGGAAGGAACACACATGAAGGTCATCCCTTCCTCTCTCACATAGGACAGGGGCACAGGATCCCTACATAGACCCCCTCTTTGGGGGAGGCAAGGTAGAGGAAATCAGAAGGTTCTCTAGCCAAACTGAAAAGGCAGCTTGTTCAGAGTCTGATCTCTGGGGCTGCTCCCAAGTGGAACACCAGAAGCACTTGGGGGCACCTGATTCAGTTTACCTTATTAGTGGTCCTGTCCTGCCGGCCCCTTCTCTCCAGAAGAGCATGTCAGCTCTCCCACGGGATTACAGTGACAATAACCTCTCATCTTCTCTGAAGGGAAGAGCAGGACCTGGAGAACTCAGGCCTGTCTTTCAAGAGGGGGATAGAGATTCTGTAAGTTGGGGGCCGAGTCCAGGACCACAGTTGACACTCAGAGAGTGGGTGTGAAATGAAAAGAGCCCCCCTGTCCCTGCCAGGCCCCAGGTAAGCCCTCTGCACAGGAAACACGGCTACCTTCCCAGCTCGGGATCAGCCACTGGCTCCCGAGTGAAGAAAAACTCCTCTGACCGCCTGTGGAGGTGACTTCCACAGGCATGCCCTCATTTGGATGGAAAATTTTGTCTACCACACCTATACCCACTGGCTGTAACCAACAAGATAAACAGAAGCGAGAAGTTTCTGTGAAAAATACCAGACAAGCCACCTGTAAAAGACAAAATCTGTGGAAACATTAGACCAGAAAGGCGTGACTTTAACACCAGAAAATAGAAGGCACAGATAGGAGTCACCAAGCACGTTAGTGGTGAGCTCACACACACACACACACACACACACACACACACACACACACACACACACACACACGAGGTGTGTACCTGAAAACAGCCAGATGAAAACACCCACCCAGGACCCAGGCTACCTCTTGAGGGCTCAGAGCTTCTCTTGGGACTTAGTGGCTACTCTCGGTTTCTCCTGTCTGCCCTTTCAATCCGTAAATGTTAGCCAGGGCAGAGAGCAGGCTCTATTTCCTTTCTACCACCCTGCTGAGAACAGGTCTTTTGTTTCCACTGATCTTGTCTGCTGGGGACCTGGTCACACCCAGGGTGTAGCCTCAAGACAGGCCACAAGCAAAGGCCTGCAGGACATGTGAGTGCCAAGAAAGGGTGCTGTTGGGGTAAGTCTCCAGGTGGAGGTGACAGGTCACCTCCTGCAGGGGAGCATTCTCTCACACCCTTACCGTATTAAACATGAGTGAGTTCTGTGGCTGGTTTTAGGAAAAGCCTAAAAGCCACAAACTGCAGGACTTCCTTCTCAACCTGCTAGGTCCCCCAGTTTCACTGTGTGTGACACATCTGTAGGATAGGGTGGAAATTTAGGAAGTTAGGAAGTTTAGGAGTAGGTGTACTTTTGTGTGCCACTCCCTGAACCGGCGGCCTATATAGTGACAGTCGGTATCCTGTCACACACTCTGGAAAGATGAATCCCAGCCCTACTTGTAATTGGTTCCTTCACCTTCGGGCAAATGCAGCAGTCTGTGTAGGACTCAGAATCCATGAAGCTTTCCCCACCCATTCTGGCACCAGGCTGGCTGAGCAGTGCCCACAGTAACTACTGTACCCTCTTCTCTCTGGCTGCAGCTCCCAGCTCTGGTGGGAGAAGAGCCACTTGGAAAATCCTATGGCAGGTGTCTGTGCAGGACAGAACAACTGGGTGCACAAATTGGGTGTTTTTCACAACCCCACCCAGCCCCCAGTCTTATTTCACCCTGCCTTGCACACCAGCCCTGAGAAGGGCTCAGAGGTGGTGAGGGATGGGCAGACCCCTCTACTGGCACAGGATGGCCAGTTAATAATCTAAGAGCAGAGGTTTGAATGATTAGTTAATCAATAATAATTATACCTAATGGCTATTACATATGTCATGTATATCATGGTGTTTTGAGAACTCTGTATATATAGTATATATATAATGACTAGATCACGATATTGTAGTCAGTGTTGGACTCTTATGGAACACTGGTCCCATAAGATTTGCCCAGTAAGGTCATGGCTGTCTCAGTTTAAGTACACTCGGTGATGTTCACAGGATAGTGCCTATTGGTGCGTTCATCAGACTAGATCTCCATCCTTCCACTACCCATGACTGTTCATTCTCACGTCATCCTTGCAGCAGACTTCGAAGTTGTTTACTGTACCCTGAACTTTCCCGCAGCTGCTCAGCACTAACAAGCTGACATTAGGACATCGTGGGTCTGGCAAACGCTCAGGGTCTCACGAAGTTTCCCATGAAATCATGCCCATAGCTAGGGTCAGCACCAAAGGGACCTCCCAGCTTGCAGCTGTGCTGAGCTCTGCGCAGGGAAGGAACTTCAGAGGAGGTGACTTGGGAGGCAACTTCTGTCCTGCCATTGGGACAGTGAGTGTCCTTAAACACCGCCTTTCGAGGAAGAATAACAAGGCTTGTGTTTAAGACCCAGTAACTGAGGGGCAGGACATCTTCTTTTTTAAAATATATATTTACTGTCCATAATGAGTTACATTATTTAGTGGGCAAACCATGTGTTGTTATCCCGAATTCCCCAATTCCCCCCCACCCTACCACACTGCAGGTAAAGGGCACCATCTTCAGCCTTTCCCGGAGCACCCACTCCTTGGCTCTCAGGGTGCCTCCTTGGAAGTTGAGCAGGGAGTTTCACAAGGACCTGTCTTCCCTTCCTGCCTGTCTCCTGAGTGTGTCCCATGGGCTCTGTTTTCTGCCCAAGTTTATCAATCTATTATGTCTCTTGAGATTTGTCTATCATTTTAAGCCCTCAGTACCTGGGTGCCACACGGTAATCCACACTGGGGTTGCTTTGGTCCACAAAGGTAGAAAGTTACCTATGTGAAAGGTGGTCACAGCAGAGAGCCTGAGGCTGTGTGACAGGGATTCATGGCTAAGCATTAATGACCCTCGGAAGTGCTGCTGCTGTGCCTAGCCAGGGCTGAACAGGAAGGCAACCTTTCCCCCCAGCCTGCAGAAGGACTGGAGCACCATGGTGCAGAGACCTCCAGGGACCTGCAACCTGCAAACAGTTGACACTTGTGAGAAGGGGTTGATCGCACTCCCCCATGGTACTCCTGCTTCAGAACTCAGGGTCCTACTGCTAACAGCTTCACATCCACTGGTTATTCCAACAGCACCAGCCCCCGGGATTATAGATCCCAAGTCCTGCCATGTTGGACACACATCCGAGGGCTCAGGAGGAAGCCCCAGGCTACCTTGGATAGGGAGACAGCCACATGCTTCTGCCAGAAAGTTGGGGTTCAGTGCTGAACCCATCTAGAGTTAACCCCTGATCCCCATCTAGTTCAAGACCCACTGCTCCAAGGCCTAGGGTCCACCCCTGCCCCTTCTTTCAGGGATGTGTTGGGGTCCAGGAGCAAAGTCCACCCATTTTCAGGTGTGCAGACAGGGAGGGCACACTCTCCTGGGCCCCTGGTATGGTGGGCATAGGTTCAAATAGCACGGCTTTCAGCTATCCCCCCATATCCATCCGGCAGAAACAGAAGCATATCCAGTCCTCTCTGCTTCTGGAGGCTCTCAGGCAGGAAGGGCACCTTTGCCTCACTCTCGGGACCCCTCTCTCCCATCTCCAGGAAGATGACATATAGCTTGGGGGCAATCTTTTAAACTACAGCTCAGCTGTGATGGAACTGCCTGTGGTCGCATTTAGCTTCCACGAATGGCTCAAGGTCACTGACTCCTGATCAAAGCAGGCCACTGGCTCTTGAAAAACTGGAAAAGTCACTTCTCAAAGCCAAGAACACTGCCCCCCCCACTTTTAGAATTCTTCCTTAAGAGATGAGGAGGAAAATAGAAAACCAGGGCAGAATCCGTCAGTGACCTGCTCTAAATAGTTCAGAGAGGGGCCTACAGCTCAGGACACATAGGCAGGAGGGGTCAACCCAGCCAGGGTCCTGTGCTGGCCAAGTAGGTCCCCTCCCTGGGGACTGTATGGAAACTTCTCATGGAACAGAGAGAATCCATGTGCTGGGCCTCTGATGATGTCAGGACACCTCGTACCCTGCCCCATCTCCCTCAATGACAAATATCTCTAGTATTTTAACCCCTTGTGCACAGGCTGAGGGGTGGCCTGACTTAAACATGCCCACGCCCACTGATTCAGTGGGGTGTGTAGGGCTTATCACACACAGATTCTTAGACCTAGTGACTAAGAACTCATAGGGTGTGTTTTTGGCAAGGGAGGCATGATGTGGCTGTGAGCTTCCCAGTGACTTGGAATTGTCCCTTCATTCCTTGAGGGGTAGGGAGAAGAGAAGGGACCTAAGCCCTTCCAGAGCCTAACACAGAGCTCACCATGGCTCTTTGGGGGGGAAGGCAGACCTGCCCTCACTGTAAGAAGTACTCCCTGGTCCCTAGGGACCCATTGACACGGGTGAGGGGCTATCTCTCCATGCCTCAGTTTCTACCCAGGTCTGAACATAGTGTCTGTGGTTGTCTTATCTTTTGTGCTCCTCCAGACCAGCTTCTTGATGTAGTTAGAATGCACACCCCTCCTCGCAGCAGTAAGCTGCTCCATCATCTTGTGACCATAGCCAGGTGGAAATCTCGAAAAATCTTGTCTGGTCACTCTCACATAGTTAAATTTCCTCTTCTCTTCAAATCCCAGAAAAGACCTCATTTTTAGTAATTACTAGGTTTAGTTCACTGCATGAGTCGAAACAAATCGATTTCAAGTGGTTCCCTCATTCTGCCTCCACCCTAAAATTTTTATGCACCACACTGGTGCTGACTCTCCCCAGAGATTCTGCTTCCCTTCCCAGCACTCCTGACATGTGCCTAGAATTAAATATCCATCCCTGGATAGCACACCCTCTTCTCAAGACAATTCTCCTGCCTCAGCCTCCCGAGTGTACCACCCACCTGACTGTTAGTACACTTTCCTCCATAAACTCTTGTCCACTCCTTCAGGGCCAGCCCAGCTTTGCGGGGAGGATTGGGTAATGATCTAAGTGTTTCCAGACACTGATGTCATAAATCTTTAAAGGGGGCATGGGGGGCGTCTCCACCATCTCTACCAGCAACTTGCCAGAGAAGTTGTCGCTTCGGGGCTTTGGCACAGCTGAGACCAAAGGCTTTCCCATTATTTCCTGGGAATGGTGGCCTGAGTGTCATGAAGCCACTAACTTAGAAGGGGGGTGGAGAAGGAGGAGAAAATAGACATTGTGGCCCCAAAGGGAAAAGTTGGGACATTTATTTATTTTTAGAAGTAAAGTCCTGGGTTGAGGTATTGGAGAAGAGAAAGCATTGACCATGTCACCCCTTGAGTCTATCTGTGTCCTCACTTCCTGACCAGAAAGGTGAGGCCACGCTGCTGCGTATCTGGGCTTTTCAATTTCCCTGAGGATCTCACAGAGATTAAGGGCCCTAGGGTGGGGTTACAGCCTCACCTGGGGCCACATCCTTGGCCTGCCCCAGTAAGCAGCCTTCCGGGCTATGGGAGTGGAGTGACTCCACCCCGTAGGACCTGGGCATCTATACTTCCTAGGCTATTGGGAAGTCAGGCATGGAAACAAAATTCTGAGTCATCAACTCCATGCACTGCAGAATTGAAAAAAAATCAAGCATTTCACACCCACTGGATGAACAGAAAATTACAAAGTCTGATGCTACCAAGTGTGGTGAGGATGAAGAACAATGGAGATTTTCATATGCTGTTGGAGAAGGTCCAGGCTTAGCTCGTGTGCACAATTTTATTGTCATACAGAATGAGGTGGAGTCTTGGAAGGGACCTGAATCAGTGGAGGTCCTACGCTTCATTAGACAGTATGAGCTTCCTGTGGATCTGTCGCCAGGATATGTCAATTCGAATGACCCCCTGGGATAGCAGTACAGTGACAAATAATAAAGAGATATACACGCCCTATGACACTGCAGCCACACACTCCATGCATGCAGGGAGAAATTTCCAGCAGCAATTGCAAGCATGCTCTTTTCAATGCTGTCTGCAACAGCTAAAAACAGGAAACAAAACGTCCAACTGAAAAGTGGATCCACAACCTCCACATGTATAAATTTCCAAACGGCACTGTGTGTTGCAGGATAGGCAGAGTGCAACGCTGACTTTCCAAGTGTGAATCCACAGAACAATGCCATGCTCGTGGTTATGTGTGCGGTGAAAATCTGAGGTGGGTTGAGAAGGTTGAACAGCTTTGCCAGCCTCAGGGTTTTCCTAAGATAGAGGATGGAGAGGGCATAGGATAAGGCAGCCACTAGCCTTAGCACACATTAGAATAACTTTAATTCTTTAATACTAAAATGCAAATAAGGCAAAATTTTAAGTTTTTGGCAAATAATTTGGCCAATAATAATGTAGATGCTTTGATAAAAAATATTAAGAAAATTATATATATAATTTATCTCAATTTAAAATGGATGCATTCAATGGCATTTAGTACATTCAGGGTGATGTACAATCATCACTTTAATCTAACTAAATACATTTAATTGGGCTGGAGAGATGACTCAGTGGTTAAGGCATCTGCCTGCAAAGCCTAAGGACCTGGGTTTGATTCCCCAGTATCCATGTGAAGTCAAATGTACAAAGTGGTGCATGCATCTGGAGTTCATTTACAGTGGCTATAGGCCCTGGTGCACCCATTCTCTCTCTCTCTCTCTCTCTCTCTCTCTCTCTCTCTCTCTCTCTCTCTCTCTCTCTCTCTTCTCTCTCTTCTTATAAATAAAAATATTTTTAAAAATACATTTCATCATTCTAAGAAAAAAGCCTATGCCCACTGAGTAATGGTTCCCCCCTCCCTCAGTCCTTGGCAAACCAGCAGTTTGTGTGTGCTATCTCCGTGGATTTACAACTTTGGGTATTTTATGTCACTGAAATCATAATCTATGACCTTTCTTTCTGAGGTTTCAAACTTTAGCATCTCTGTAGTGCAAATCAAACTTGATTCCTTTTTATGGCTGGATAAGAGTCCATGGTGGGTAGAGATTGTGTTTGTTTATCCGATTCATCTCTTGGTGACAAGGCTGTTTCCTCCTGCCGGCTGCGGTGAATAGTTGTGGTGAATAAGCATACATGTGCATGTACTCATTTAAGTCTCTGTTTTCAGTTCTGTGGGTCAAAAGGTAACTTTTAGAGAAACTACCAAACTGGTTCCCACAGTGGCAGAACCATTTGATATTCCCATCAGCAATAGGCAAGGCTTTTAATTTATTCATATCCTAGAGAACACTTGTTAGTTCTATTTGGAGGGCAGAAATTGTTTAAAAGTTTTGTTGTTGGGTTGGAGCTCAGGAGTTAAAAGCTCTTTCTTGTGAAAGCCTGATGGCCCGGGTTCCATTTCCCAGTACCCACCTAAAGCCAGATGTATAAAGTGGCACATGCATCTGGAGTTCATTTGCAGTGGCAAGAGGCCCTGGTGTGCCCATTCTTGCTCTATCTCTCTGCTTGCAAATAAATAACAAAGGAAAATATAAAATAAATAAGGCTTTACTGGTGGACCCATTTTTTCAAAAGTATTTTAGTTATTTATAAGAGAGAAAGAGGAGACAAAGGGAGAGAGGAAGGGAGGGAAAGAGAGAGAGGGAGAATGGGCACACCAGGGCCTCCAGCTACTGCAAAGGAGCTCTAGACACATGTGCCATCTTGTGCATCTGGCATTCCGTGAGTACTGGGGAATTGAACCTGGGGCCTTAGGCTTTGCAGGAAAGTGCCTTAAGCACTGAGCAATCTCTCCAACACCGGACCCATTTTGTTCCGTGTGTGCGCATGAGTGCATGCATTCGTGTGTATAAACGTGGATGCATGCATGCAGGCAGTCACTATGCATGTGTGGTCAGGGACAGCTCCTGTGTCACCTTCCACCTTGTTTGAGGCAGGTCTCTCGTTGTAGCTTTCACCAGGCTAGCTTCCTGGGATGACAGTGCTACAGCAAGACTTTTTTATACGGGTTCTGGGATCTGAGCTCAGGCATTCACACTTTATCCAGAAGCCATCTCTCCAGCTCTGGACCCATTTTAAAAAATATATTTTAAATACTCTTTATTTTTGAGAGAGAGAGAAAAAAAATGGATGCACCAGGGCCTTCAGCCACTGCAAATGAACTCCAGCTGCATGCACCACCTTGTGCATCTGGTTTTTTGTGGGCACCGGGGAATCAAACTCTGGCCCTTCTGCCTTGCAGGCAAATACCTTAACTGTTAAGCCCTCTCTCCAGCCACCTGGACCCATTTTTCAAATAAGAGCCCATCTCATGGGTAGGAAGTGATATCTCAATGTGGTTTTATTTCCCTAATGACTAATGTAGCTGAGTATTTTTTCATGTATCACAGTCCATTTTTATTTTTTTCTTTAGAAGAATGTATGTTCAAGCCTGTCACATATTTTCTAATTGTTTGTCTTTTAGTTGTTGACTTATAAAATTCCATAATTTAAGAAAATTCTTTGAAGGCAGCCAGTTCATCTTCCAGACATTTAATTCTTCCCTTTCCATTAAAACACATAGAGCTTCCTGTATACATGCACGCAGAGGAAAAGTTAAAGGACCAGCGCCTTCAGTCTCTTTTCCCTCCCAGGTTCTTGGTGAAGCCGGCCAGCCAGCCCCAGTCTCCATGGGGAGAAAGATGCAAAGATGACAAGTCAGGAAGGCACAGGTGGAAGGTGGGACTTGGAGAGATGCTTGAAGACACAGAATTTCTAAGACAGCTAAGGAAAAAGTGTTCTGGTCAAGGGGAAACCCTAGAAGCTTCTGTTACCACAGGTCACAAAACCACACTGGTCACTAACCAGGTGACTTAAAGATTCCTGTTCTACTCTCTGTAACAATGGGGGTGGTGGGATCCTCCAGTCCCTCTGGCAGATTAGATCTTCCTGCCTGGTTGGGCTGCTTCCCTCCCCCTTCAGGGCTGATCCTTTGCCCCCTCTGAGCTATTAAGAGGAGGCAGAGAGATCCCCAAGGAGGGCATGCTTTCTGTCAGGTCAGGCCCAGGCCACCTGGTTGTGTGTGTGTGTGTGTGTGTGTGTGTGTGTGTGTGTGTGTGTGTGTGTGTGTGTGTGTGTGTGTGTGTGTTTGGGATTGCACCAAAATACTTGCACAAGCATGAAGCCCACCTGCCACATTCTCTCCTGAGTCTTGTTACAATGTTCCAAATAGCTAACAGCTAAACAGCAATTAATTACTAGCAATTTCTGAGACACCAAGATCTTGTTTGTTTCAACACTCTTTGCCCCACTGCATCTTCTGATCAGGGACACTCACCACTCCAAATACTTCTTTACAAAGCTCTGAAGAAGTCACACGTTAATCACTCCCAGGTCTCAGATACCACTTATTTTCTGAACCCCCACAGTGGGTGAACATGTCAAGGCAAGCATTCCAAAGCCCCCTTTGGGGTTAAGAGTGATCCAGTGGGCACCCTCCCACACTGGCATGTGCCCTACCGAATACTTTCAGCTGGCACTGTTCCAGCATTTACCTGGCAACTCTGAACATGGAAGTAACTCCGGAAGGCAGAAAGGCTGGCTGACCTTGGGGATGCCCCTCCCCACTTAGGGAGAGGGTGCTGGGCTCTGTAGTGTCCAGGGTTCCTTCTAAATGTCACTTCCATAGTCCTGGACTTGAAGTCACTTCTGATGGAGGAACCCAGGATTGGGCTCAACTCAGCCAGCATCTCAAGTTTGATGACACCCAACTAGCTACCTTTACCCTTGCCCTCGACCCTTTCACAGATGACCCAGGCTGCAGTCTAGGGTATGCATACCCACCCTGCTGCAATCAGACTGTAAGAAGCTGGAATCACGTCAAGTCACCTTCCACGTTTTTGTTCCCACCTTGCTTCTGCGGTGGGAGCCCAGGAAAAGGTGTCTCCCAGGGCAGTGGAAAACGCACCCACAGAATAAATAGACACACCCCTCCAGGAACAGCGGGTGGCCTGAGAGAAGTCCGCTTTACCGCTAACCTTAGGGGGCCCATGAGGCCACTTTGGGGCTGCGGGAGCTCCAAGTTCAAGGTCAGCCAGGGCGGCTCGCCTGTCGCTCCTCGCCTCTCCCCACCGCTCCCGCAGGGCAGGGCGGGCACCGAGCGGGCACCGGACTGCAGACGGCCACTATTTTCTTTTCTCACCGTCCAATTTGTCGCAAGTACGTTCCCGTCCCAGAAACTTTCAAAGGCCAGAAAAGACTTAGTTCCTCCTCCTAAGCGCTAAATCTCAGCAACGCTGAGGTTTCTTTGGCGGGTTTGGTTTATTTCAAGGAAACCTTGTCCTTGGCTTGGAAGTTAGGCGCCCGCCGCTGCGCTCCGACGGGGGCAAAGCACCGGATCCGGCGTCTCGCGCGCCCCGGCCAGGCTCCAGCCTGCGTCCATCGTTGCCCTGCGCTGCCAAGGTGGTCACTGCACCTGAGTCTTGGCTGACCTCACCCGCACCGTCCCCGCAATGCCCTCGGTTTGGAAACGATCGAATGCGAGGAGGACTTTCTGGATTTCGTCCCTGCATCCTGCCCTCCTGCCACAATGGTCCCGGGACCTCACGACTTGGGGACCCCTCCTCGGATGGAGACACTCAGGGAGAAAGAGACCAAAGCCCCTTCCCCCCTACCCCACCCCGTCCCTTCCCGGCGGGGGCGCGGGGCGCGCCAGCCACTCACAAACTCCAAGACGAAGAGCAAGTCCGGGAAAGTGACGAAGACCGAGAAGCCACTGGGCAGGGTGCTGCCCCCCGAAGCCGCGGCAGGGGCCATGCTGGGAGGAAGGGATGCGGCTCTGGCTCCGGCTCCGCCCGCGCTGACCAGTCGCTTGCTCCGCAGAGCCCAGTGGCCCGGGTGCCCTGGCACGCGGGTTAAGAGCTGGGAGCCTTGGGCAGTGGAGGGCGGAGTCCCGATCGTCCGCCCCAAGGGACATGGCCAGAGCACCACGGGCACCGCCCTGAAGCCCAAAGAGGGCACTTCTCGGACCTACAGAGCTGGGACGACAGTCTCACGGCTCGGTGTCACCCTTGCGTGCCACCTGCGGGGATGGGGAAACAGACGAAGCCACCTTGGTAAGGCGAGGTGCTTTGTGCCTTTGCCTGCCTCTCAGGTGATCACCATCCTTTGAGAAAAATATGCATCAATAACTTGGCACTTGAAACCCCCCCCTGGCACCCTGCGGGTCACCATTCCTTCTACTCAGCTTGGGTTTTCAGTCAATCCGCTGGGTCAACCTCCGCGTCCAGGCTCAAGGTGGAACCCATTCCAAAAATCTCCCAAAGCACTGAGGTGAAGACCACCTCTTTGTCCCTGTGTGAACACAGCAAGGGCCCACTCAGCTTGGCATGGAAGCTACTTGTCTGAGGGAAGGCAAGAGGTTGCTGTCTGCAGCGACGTCCTGGAAGGATCGCTGGTGGTCCTGGTGTTAGGACAGGTTTCAAGTGAATCCGCGGGACAGGAAGGTGCATTGCTGGAGGAGATTCAGCCCTTCTGCCCTTGGGACAGACCTGATGGCTGCACATCCTTGGACTCTTGATTGCAGGGTTCCTGTCTTGACTAGATCAGTTTACCACACACCCTAGGGAATCTGTTTCTGTCTCCAAAGTGCTGGCATTACAGGTGTGTGCTGCAGCACCTGGCTTTTATGTGGGTGCTAGGAATCTGAACTCAGTTCCCCACGCTTTCACACCAAGCACTTTACTGACTGAACCATCTCCCTGGTCCCTTAAAATTCATTTCTCCTTTATTTCTTCAACAAGTATGACACTACAGCAGTTAGACTTCCAATATATTGCTGAGTTTTTTCTACACATGCTAAAGACTAAGTTCTGCCCCAGCAAGCCGCACAGTCCCACCCCTGTCCCCTGCTTTACTCTCGCTTCACCCCCAGCTACCACCATCAGGGCAACCTCTTTCTGGCAACAGGATCCTCATCCTTCCCATCCACACGGCTTTTTCCTTCCCAGTTCCTACAAGGAGAAGTAAATTCCTGGACATATTTTCCGAAAGCAAAACCCATGCCATGAGCTAGTTCTAACAATTACTTGTGGAAAGGGACCAGACATTTCAAATGTGCCTCTGTGAGCCTCTTTTGGGCTGCCAGCCTTGGGGAGATGTGACCGAGTCACATCCCATGACCATCTCCCTAGGTCACTAGATTAGGACATCTCTAGGCATGATAATAGATGTATTGTCAGGGACCCTTCCCCCACATTCTAACTCAATCCTGGGCACCATAGAGCTTGTTAATTGGACCCCAAGACAGCATCTTTTTCTCCCATGGACAGTATAGTGGGACATGTCTTGAAATAATAAGCTAGCCAAAGAAGACCACCACAGTGTGAGATGACCCTTTGCAAATCCAGCAAAGCTGTTCAGTAATTTCTTCTAGTATATATTCTTCTAATATATATTAACTGGAAACCACAGATGTGCTGGTGACTCAATGATGTCTTTACCTGATCTTGAGGGGTCTTGGTTTGGTTTATTTCATGACATATCTCAAAACTCTGTGGCTAATTTCTTCACACTTAGGCTGGAGACTTCAGAGAAAAGGTCCTGGTGCATCCAGTGAGACTCAGCAGCTCCACCCCCATCCCCACCCTCGTCATTAGTGCTGTGATGGGACCTCAAGCCTCTGGTGTTGCCCTTCTCCTGAGTAAAGTAGAAGGGAGCCCATGAACCCAATGCCAGGAGGCCTCAGTTTTGTCCAAGTCAGACCACCAAGGAGGAAATGGAATGCCCCTGTTTGAACAAAAAGAACCAGAGCAGTGCAGATGGGTCTGCCTTCATTTTTCCAGCAAAGCTTCCCCAGACTGTACTGGCCACGTGCTGATGCTCTAGGTGGATCATAAGTATAATAAGTCCAAGGCCATAGTTTGGTTTCCAGCAGGTTATGAAAACATCAGCCCCAAGTAAGAATTCACTGCAGGGTTGGAGAGATGGCTCAGAGGTTAAGGCACTTGCCTGAAATGCCTAACAACCTGGGTTCGATTCCCCAGTACCCACATCAAGCCAGATACACAAAATGGTGCATGCATCTGGAGTTCATTTGCAGTGGCTAGAGGCTCTGGCACACCCATTCATATTTTTCTTCTCCCTTTCTCCTTATAAATAAAATATTAAAACAAGAATTCACTGCAGCATCCTCAGTCTCCCTAGCAGCATAATAATGGGTATGAATTGGGGTGTCTGCCTAGGGTGGATCCGTAGCTTCCATGGAACTATGAGAGAACCTAGGACAGCTTTCTCCAAAGTAGAAACTGTGATGTATGATTACTCTGAGGCCTGAGTCAGGAAGAGGTCACCTCAGCTTGTGTACAGGTTGGGAGGGAATGAATTCAGAGAGAGGTACGTGTTCAGAGGAAAAGTTGTGGGGCAGAAACTGCTAATAAATAACAGCAGGTGCAATTTGGTTTCAAGACCATTAAGATGACTCCCATGTTGCTGATGATATCATGGGCTTCGAAGGGAGCCGCAGCAGATGTGTAGGGGAGCTCTGCCTTGAACCTGAGTGATATTGATCTTCAAGACTTCCAGCACTTAAAACCATGCTGGCCACCCCTACCCTCCATCCCCACCACCTGTGGGTGGTCAGCTCAGTCACTTGTTCCCTGTTTGCAAACGGGGCCCAGGACTCACTCTCCCCCTGCTGGGAACTCAAGGAAGCTTCCCTTTACGGATGGAGAATCTGGATGCAGGACTGAGATGGGAGATCACTTACCCTAGAAGGTTGTATTTGTCTATCGCACAGTCACCCACAGACATGGATTTCCCTGCATGGCAAGGGCACTGAGGGCCCCTGCTGGGCAGATGGCTTAACAGTAATAAGGAGAATGGGACAGCCAGCACCTTTGACCCACATTACTGGCATCACCCCACAATCTAGGCTAGCATGTCCAGGCCACAGGTGGGCAACCAGACTTCTTGGATCCAGAAAGCAGACTTTGTCCGCACTGCCTCTGTGTCAACTAGACAAATGCCACAATTTTGAGACTGGAAGCAGAGTTGCTCCCAGAGTGCTGTCCTTTGACGTGTCTGGGGGATACTGTGTGCTGGGCTCCTTCCAACGTACAGCCCCAGAATTGCAGCTTTTATCCTTTCTTGGTTCCTCTGGGCTCAAGTTCTCTGGTGCAGGAAAGTCCCAGCCCCCACCACTTAGAAAGCCATCCTGAAGCTCCTGAGACAGAGCCTGGCGGTGTCTTGATGACGTGAGGTGGGGATGGAGGGTGGAGGATGTACAAGTGAGTCACATCCAAAATGGTCATGACACTCAGGTTGACAGAAACCTGGCTCGGTTCTTCTCTGGGCTGGGTCTACACTGGGCACTTCCCTTTCACTCCGGATCAAACCCGAGGGTGGTGTCAGAGTCTATTCGGGCCTCACCTCCTGCTACCTTCCCTTAGGGGTTACTTATGAAAGGGGATGCACAAGCATTCAGACCTTAGCAGGTACCATACAGGGACAGTCTCTATATAACATGACTGAGTTGAGGACAGCTTGCACACGTTTTGGGGTGGAAACTCTGGGCCTGTCCTGCAGATGTAACAGCAAACAGAATGGCGGTTCCTCCCCATCAAGCCAAGTTCAGTTAGTGCCAGGCCAGGGAGTCCATAAAGTGGTATGGATAAGACCCTTGCCTTTTCTTTGGCCTATGAGTGTGTGGTGTGTGTATGTGTGTGTGAGCGCACATGTATGTGCAGGGGTGCATGTGTAAGTGTGGGTATACATATGGAGGCCAGAGTTCAGGTGTCTTCCTCCATTGGTCTCCATCTTATTTATTCACTTATTTATTTTTAAAATATATTTATTTATTTATTTGCAAGCAGAAAGTGATAGAGAGACAGAGAGAGAATGGGTGTGTGGGGCATCCAGCCCCCGCAAGCCAATTCCAGATGCATGTGCCACTTTGTGCATCTGGTTTTAGGTGGGTATTGGGGAATAGAGCCAGGGTCGTTAGGCTTTGCATTCAAGCACCTTAACCACTGAGCAATCTCTCCAGCCCTCCATCTTATTTATTGAGGGAGTCTTTCATCAAACCCAAAGCTCACAAATTTGGCTGGTCTACCTAGCCAGCAAGCCCCAAGATCCTGTCTCCCATTCCTAAGTGCTGGGATTACAGACATGCACCAATACGGTTGGTGGTATGGGGTGCTAGGTACCTGGACTCGGGTTCTTACACCTGTGTGCCAAGCACTTTGCTAACTGAGCCATTGCCTCAGCCTAGCTTCCTGCCTTTTGAAGCTTGTCATGGGATACAGCTGCCAATCAAACACAGCATACTAAGTGTGCAGCGATTTTTGACTGTAGATGCAGAGATCCCAAGAGTACCCACCTGTGTGGTGTCTCCGGAGGAAGCCCCTGGAGCTGGGAGGGAACAGCTAGCCAGTGAAGAGCAAAGACTTCCCACAGGAGAACCGAATGTACAGCAGGGCTGTATGGTACAGAGCCTCAGACTTTGGGGCTTATATAAGGAGACACCTCAAAAGTCAGCTATGCAGCAAAGCCAGGGAAGAAAGCAAGCAGGAGGCCAGAGACGTGAGGAGCATGGATAAAGCAGGTGCTCTGTAAGGGCAGGAGACTCTGACCAATGGTGCACTGAATTTAACAAGCCCAGAAAGGATGCCAGCCAGGCCCAGGAATGGTGGAGTAAGAACCTTGGAGGCAGGAAAAGCCTTTGACCCATGTTGGCATTAGGAGGCACTAGGGTGGAGCAGGAAGGATGAGAAGCAAAAATCCAAGGGCAGGAGGCCTGCTCAACCTTAGTCAACTCCTTCTGCTCAGTCTCAAGAGTCATGGCCTGGGTTCCTCCCTGCCCAGAGCCCAACCTCTCTGACCCAGGGACAAGAGCCACACCTCTGATCCACAGCTCCCCTCCATTCCCACCCCTCCACCCCCCATCCCCACCCCAGCCAATCTGTCCCAGGAATTTGGCTCAAGTTGGCAGAAACCTCAAGAAACAAGAATCTCACATTAAGACCTGGGAATGCAGGCTCCAGATGGCTGGGGCTGGGCAGGCTCGCTTGTCTCTGTGGCACCTTTCTGGTGGCTGCATTTGCAACACCCCTCAGGTCACCTTGGCTACCCAATGCACTTCCTCAGCCTTCGAGGTCCTTGCTGAGTAAATACCAAATTTAGCAGGTGCACCTGGAATGACCTTGGCTCTGATTTTCACACTTCTTCCTGGAGCTGCCTCCATAAGCCCCCCCACCCCACCCCTGGGGAACTGACTCCTTCATGGAGGACTAGACATAAGGGGAAACCTCTGCTCCCTGGGCCACTGACCATGACAGTGAGCACTCTCCCACTATGAATTCTCCTTAGCAATCCTGTTATTATTTTTAAATTAATTACTGGGAAAATGGAGCTTTAAATGAGTTGATTCTCAGCCCAGCCCCCTTGAAGTCAGGAAAAACCTAACGGGACTCTTAATTTGGTGTCTGCAGCTGAAAACATATGTGGGAGGCGACAGGTGATCACATTTGAGGTTCTCGGTGATGCTCAGGACTCACCCTCAGACTGAGCCTGGTCCTCAGACCAGACACTGCTGCTCCTCTCTGAGCCTCTGTAAGCTTGGAACATTCAGGATTCCTTCGTCTGAAATCCAGCCTCTTCCCAAACGTGCAAAAGAAAAGCACTCTGGCCATCAAGACACACCAAGAGTTAAGGGGCACCATTCCCACACCTAACTCAAGGGGAAATTTTAAATAAAGAAATCTACCTCAGTTGACAGGATTCATCCTTGGGTTCAGCTCTGACGTCTCGGCTGTTGACAGCACCTTGCGTGTACAGCAAGCTCGTGAGGTGTGCGACGCTCCTGTGCAGGACTTCCCGGCATGCTGCAGTTTTATGTGTAGTCAAGTGATAAGTGATACAAATGTAAAGCCATTGTGTATGTTCTAAAAATGACAAACGACAATTTCAAATGTAGCTTCCATACTTGTGCATAATTCTAAAGTACTTTCTTTTTATCAATGTTAAATAGCTTTTTGTATAGGCTTCAATCCATTTTTCTGGGGGTTTTTTAATGGAAAGTAACTATGCCCTTTTCACATCTCAGGAACTACTGTTTACACATTGCAACTTTTTAAACTTACCATATTTTTCAGAATTCACTTTTCTGGAGGGATGAAATTCCCCATTTGCTTAATGATACTAAACTATTTGCCTAGGCTCTTCTATTCAGATCCCTGGGTTTTCTAAAGAATTAACCTGTGGCTTGTGAGCTTCTCCACTGGAGGTGGCTGTACGTAAGGACAAGAAAGCAAGGCTCGTGTTCTTTCAAACGTCTGCATTTTTCCTAGTCCCTACTTGGGGTGGGGGGATTTTTCTCCTGCTCGCTTTCCCCCTAAAATTAACCTGGTCTTCAGCTTTTCTCAGTGAATGTGAAGTCTTGTGTTTTTATTGTACTTGAGGGAGAGGATATTTTCTTTTCTTTCCTTTTTTTGTTATTTTATTTTATTTATATTTATATTTTATTTTATTATTTTTAATTGTCCATAATGAGTTACATTATTTAATGGGCAAATGATAAGTTGTTATCCCCCCGTTCCCCAATGCCCCTTTTCCCCATCCCTGATCAGCTGGATATCCTCCTCCATGGGCCATCTGGATCAGTCTTTGTGGTAGGGGACCATGGATAGCCTAGTATTCAGCCGGGTTCTCCTGACCCAAGTGTGTTGTAACTGAGGGGTGCCATGCCTCTGATAATCTCCCCCACCATGGCTCTCACAATCTTTCCGCCCCCTTTTCCGCTCTGTTCCCTGAGTCGTGGTGGGTGAGTAGTAAGGCTGTTTTATTGTTGAGATCTTAGGGGTCTCTGTACTTCTGATTTAGGTTTTGTCGAAAATCATAGGTGTTTTTTGAATTGGGTAGATTCTAATTTTAGTAGCCTCTCCTTCAATCGCTTGCAAAGTGCATCTCTCATTGGGGGCCCAAGAGTCTGGCTCCCAGTACATATCTCCCTAAGTCCCCAGTTCCAGTTAAGGGCTCCCCCTCACTAAGTGGAATATTTGGCCAAATTTAAAAGCTGTTGATTGCCTCCCCCAGGCTTTGGCTCCTCCATTGCACAAGTGATCCATTCCTGGTTTGCTGTTCTCTCCCAGTAGGAAGTGTGGTCAGCCTACTCATGGCAACAGGCTGTGTTCCATGCCAGTGGTCTCTGTTTGCTCCAGCTGTTGTTGACCAGCTTCCCCTGGCAGCTTATGCAGTGCCTTCCAGCACTGCACTAACTACCATCTGGGGGCTGGATACCATTCTGGGCCTCGAAGGGTCTCTTGATGCTGATCGATGGCTTTCTGTGGTTTCTTCAGCAACAGGATTTTGACTCCAGCCTGGGGTGGGCATTCAAGAGCCTTGACAGAATCCTGTCTTGTTTTGGGGACCTCATAGGTCACTTTGATCAATAGCTCAGTGAGGAAAGTAGCCAGTGACTGGGACTAGGGGTTGTCAGACTGATCAATTTTTCACAGGTTTAGACTCTTTCCCCTACTACTCATGGCCCCTCTTGCCAGATGATGCCCACTACTTACTCAATGGGTTACATTATGTATGTGAGGATTTTATGATTTTGAACCCAATTTGGTTTAGCCTCATACTTAAGCCATTCCCCTCCCCCCATCCCTTACCCCTAATTTATAACCTCTCACTTCTTTCTACTAGTCTGCGTAGAGTTTACAGTTATCCTGGTTAAGGGCCGCATATGAGGGAGAATATGTGGTGTTTGGCTCTCTGTTCTTTTGGGAGATCACTTAGTAGGATCTGCTCCAAGTCAGACCATTTTTCCCTAAATTTTGATATGTCATTTTTCCTTTCAGCTGCATAGAATTCCAAGGTATAAATATACCAGAGTTTTGTTATCCATTCCTCCATGGAAGGGCATTTTTGGTTGATTCCAATTCTTTGCTGTTATGAATTGAGCTGCTATAAACATAGTTGCACAAATGTCTGTATCCTGAGAAGTGACATCTTGTGAGGGATAGCTGGGTCTACTGGTAGCTCTATGTTCATTCTGTTGATGAGTCTCCACACTGCTTTCCAAAGCAGTTGAATAAGCTTGCAATCCCACCAGCAGTGAATGAGGGTTCCTTTTTCCCCACATCCTCCCCAGCAATTATTGTTGTTGGTTTTTTTTTTTATGATTGCCATTCTGACTGGGGAAAGGTGGAATCTCATTGTGGTTTTCATTTGCATTTCCCTGATGCTTAAGGATGCTGAGCACTTTCTCAGGTGCATAAAGGCCATATGGGTTTCTTCTGGGAGAGGATATTTTCATTTAATTTTTGCCTAAATAAAGCATTCCCCTCTGAATGTAATGTTTAATGTCAAAATTTGGTGAGCCGTATACCTGGGATACGACACTGCAGTGTGCTCAGACATACTTGGCTGTTTAAAAAGGAAGAATTCCAGGATTTGTTGTTGTTGACCTCCACTAAGAGAAATTGGTAGGGCTTGTGTTTTTGATTAGTTGAATGGATATCAATGTCAATGTGGAAATTCTTTCTTTAAATTGGCTCATGTGTTCTTTAGATCCATTTTTCTGTGACATTTGGTGCAATAAATAAACTTTTTGACTTAAAAAACTTTAATCAAGTATATAATGTATTTTTTCATATTTTATTTATTTATTAGAGAGAGAGAGAGAGAGGCAGACAGAGAGCGAATGGGCAGGCAAGGGCCTCCAGCCACTGCAAACAAACTCCAGACACATTTACCACTTTGTACAGAGAGCTTTACATGGGTCCTGGGGAATTGAACTCTGGTCCTTCTGCCTTGAAGGCAAAGGCCTTAACTGCTAAGCCATCTCTCCAGCCCCATAATGTGTTTTTATTATGCCCATTACCTTCTTTTGTCCCTCTCTCACTCATCTCCTTTTCTTCCCAACGA
This sequence comes from Zapus hudsonius, assembly GCA_004024765.1. Classification (NCBI taxonomy): domain Eukaryota; kingdom Metazoa; phylum Chordata; class Mammalia; order Rodentia; family Dipodidae; genus Zapus; species Zapus hudsonius. Next base: position 23,800 of record PVHP010004998.1, read on the forward strand.
GTTCCCCTTCTACTTTTTTCCCTTCCTTCCTACCTTCCTCTCTTCCTTCCTTCCTTCCTTCCTTCCTTCCTTCCTTCCTCTCTTCCTTCCTTCCTTCCTTCCTTCCTTCCTTCCTTCTTCTTTCTTCCTGGATACACCGGATGCACATGAGCGGAGGCTTATTGACCAGAGAATGGGGATTTATGAGAGGCTACACCACTGAAGAAATGTCTCCCCCTCCCCAAACAACCATTAACTACCAGTCACTTTCTTTCCTGTTTTCTGTTGGAAATAAATTACCCTTTCGCTTGGAAAATATAGAGAAAAACACTGGGCTAAACCAACGCAATTTTTTTATTTCTGCAATTCTGTTTTTATTTCTGCAATTACTTAAGCTTATACAGAGACACGCCCATTAGCTCTCGAGGTTGACAGGTCCTTTCATTCAATCTCAAACAAATTCCCCAAGCGCCACACCCAAGCTGCTGCTTCCATGGAGCTGCCTTGGACAAAGAAGTCGTTCGGATGGTAGAGGTGCAGCCATGACACCCTCAATGGGGAGGTTTGAGGAGCACGCCTCGGGGCTCTTGCCAAGGCCAGTGTGGGTTCGAGAGGCAGAGCAGAGTCCAGTGTGGACCAATGTTCCTTCGGCCTTTGGGATGGCCGGCCAGTGCAAGCACTCAGAATAGAGCCAAAACAAAGCAGAACCTGGTACCAGCCCCGAGGTCCCTGAATTGGCTCTGAGACCTGGTAATCAGGAGGAACAGCAGGAGGAATGCGCTCAGAAAGCAGAAAGAAGAACCCAGGAGCACAAGTGTTCTGCTTTGGGGTCAGGGCACAGCTTTGGGGTCTGTTGTAGTCAGCTTTTTAGTTGCTGCACAGAAAGAACCCAAGCAAAAACGGCTTGTGGAGGAATAGGTTTATTTGGCTTATAGACTCGAGGGGAGACTCCATCCTGGCAGGGAAAATTATGGCATGAGCAGAGGGTGGACATCACCTCCACCACAGCACTGGAAACAGTGGCAGGAAGGTGTGCCAAATACTGGCAAGGGGGAGCTGGCTTATAACCCCATAAGCCCGCCCCCAACAACACAGCTTCATGGAGGTTGTAAAACCCAAACTGCCATCAGCTGAGGATCGATCTATCAGAACACATTCATTTGTTTGTGGGGGACACCTGGATCAAACCATGACAGGGTCCATCCCAGACTTCTGCACTGGGTGCTTGCTGAGGGTCTGGGAGAAGGGGACGGAGAAAATCAGCCCTTGGGCAGGCTTCAGGAAAGGCCAGGGTCCACAGCTCTGGGTTCCCTGGGTGCCTAATTCTCCATTCTTGACACAGTGTTTGAATGCCTTGGTTCTTGTCAAACTAAACACATCACTCTCCCAGGCTCTGGGGCCTAAAGGAAGAGGAAGGAGGAGCTCTTGGCTGCCTGGAGTCTTGGACTGTGGTTCACAAGTCCATAGACGGAAGGGAGGGGTCTAGCCACTGCCCCACCTGGATGACAGACGAGGCTCCCAGGGGTGAGTGCCCAGGAGGTTGATGGCAACCACAGCCCCTTAGCTGGCCAGCCCAACCTGTTTGGGGAGCTGGCCTGACTGTAGAACCGGCCACAGTTTCAGAAAGGTGACTCAGACATCATCTCTGCATTTTCACCCAGACCTGGTCACCTCCCAGGCCACCTCTTCTTCCCAAAGATCATGGTCCTTTAAGGCCTGAAAAATTAGAGCACCTGGAATCCTGGCCCTACCAGACCTCCCAGACATGTTGCCCCTGCCCCATGCCAGCCCTATCAGCACTCATGTGCAGCCTGGGCTGATCCATCCAGCACTGGAGTATCGCTTGCGTCCAGACACTGTGCCAGGGTGAAGTGGGACAGCAGACGTCCTTTTACTGCCATAGCATGATTCAGGAGAACATCTTTTGGAGACCAAAAAGATGCATAAAGATAAATCCATTTGTTTTCTTTTAAGAACATACAGGTTTGAAGGGCTGGGAGGATTGCTCAGTGGTTAAAGGCTCTTGCTTGCAAAGCCTGCCTTGCAGCAGGTTCAATTCCCCAGGCACTCGTGTAAAGCCTGATATGGAAGGTGGTGCAAGCGGCTGGTGTGCTGGTTTGTAGCAGCAAAAGACCCTAGTGTATGCATGCATGTGTGTACTCACGCGTAGTGAATAAATAAAATTTATTTTTAAAAAATTTAGGGTTGGAGAGATGACTCAGCAGTGAAGGCACTTGCCTGCAAAGCCTAACAACCTGGATTCGAATCACTAGTACCCCTGTAAAGCCAGACAAGTTTGCAGTGGCTAGAGGCCCTGGTATGCCCATTCTTTCTCTCTCTTTCCCTCTCTCTTTCTCTGTCTCTCTTTTTCTCTCTCTGCTTTGCAAATAAGTAAATTATTAAAGAAAGATTTAAAAGATTTTACTGGCTAATTTAAATACACATGTAATGGCTGATTACTAGTCTATCCATGGTCCCCTGTCACAAGGACTGATCCAGACGACCCATGGAGGAGGTTATCCAGTTGAGGGGGGAGGGGAGGGCAGTGGGGAATTGGGGATAACAACTCATTGTTTGCCCACTAAATGTTGTAACTCATTATGGACAATAAATAAATAAATAAATAAATAAATAAATAAATACATACATACATAGGTAAAAGATTGTGCTGGCTAAATTAAATACATAGGTAAAAAGTACTTAAGCACAGAAACCAGCCTGTTCACAGCATGGATGTAGGGTTAGGAGAGGAGAGGTGGGGCTGAGGGCAGGGGACTAGATAAATATAGACAAATTATAATAATAAGCTCCACCAAAGTAAAGCCCACCCAGGCTGCAGCCTTCAGACCTACATGGCCCTCCTCCTGCCTTGGGTCTTGGGGCATCCTGTCCTGAGGCTGGGAGCATCCCTCAGTGATGTCCTGGGAGCATCCTCTTCTTTCCTCCATCCCACATGACCCCAACTCCTAAGGGTGGGAGGCATGGCTGATGGGCACTGGTCCAGGAGGCCTGTGCTAGCTGATCTGTGCTTGGTGTGGTGACAGCGCTCTTTCCTGAGGCTTCCTTCCCACAAGGAGGAGCTGAGCAGCAGGCTTGCCTCCTGTTCTCCGAGCCATCGCTCTTGTTCGGGCTCATGTTCTCAAACCACACATTTATTCATTTAGAGACTCATAGCTCTCAGGGTGCCGGACAAACTGGTTTAAAAAAAAAAAAAAACCTTTCTGCTGCTGTTAACTCACTGTTCAACTTCAGACAAGTTACTTGGCCTCCCTGTGTCCATGAAAGTAACCACTCTCTACAGATTATTGGCTAGCAAGATAAACACGTTGAGTACCTGCCTGGCACAGAGTAAACTTCAAGATGTGGAAACTGATATCAGCATTAAGAGTAGCGCACAGAACTGGATCCATTAGTGGTGTGTGTGTGTGCACATGCCATCACTCACAGAAGTCTTCTCCCATGAATGACCAAGCATCGATTACAGAACACGCTGGCTCTCACCTGCACACCTGTGTCCCAGCTCATTTTGGATGGAGCCTGCAGACCTGAGTCCATTGCTGTCTTTCCTCCTCCTAGCAGGGAGAAGCTTCTGCTCTCTGACCATAGGGCTGCCTTCCCACAGGTCCCGTAGAGCAGGTAGAGAGTGGAAAGGCTGTATGAACTAACCCACCACTGGGGGTTCCTGTGAACCCCCAACTAGACTGAACGATGGCTCAGAAGGGAGTGCCTGTTTCGATGGAAGACTCGAGAATCGACCAGCCCCTGGGGACTCACTTTCTCCATTGTTCACTGTGCCTGGCCCTGAAAAGTGCCTTCCAAATGACCTATCTCAGTTGCCCTGAGATGGCCCCACCTGAACTGGTATCTTGGTCGTGGAGTTTAGCCAATCAGCATCATTCATTTTGGATATTCCCTGAGGAAATGTGGAGGAGGAAAGACTCAGAAATCATTGGTTAACCTGGGAGTAGAAAGCAGGGCATTGAGTCTGTCCTCAATGTTTTTGTGGTGATCTGGAGCCAGTTAAGAGCTAAGAGCAGAGTGTGCAAATCACTGTTCACAGCACCAATTGTTTTATAAGCATCCTTTGATGGTGGACACACACAAAGACTCTCAGAGAGATGCAAGGCAGAACCCTTTGTTACTTCTAGTTGCAGACAAGAGCAGGGCACCAGGCAGGGCCATGCAGAGGGTGCACCAAGACCAGGTACAGCAAGCTGGAACTATCAGGGTAGCTTGTGTGTGTGTCCCATGGGGTGGGCCTGGCTGACTTCCCTGGACTGGGTAATTTAAATATTTTTCACAGGCTCAGCGACATGGAGCTGTCCCTCCATGCCTGTTACCTGTGGGGGTAGTTGGGGCTGGTATATGGTAGCCTAGAATGTGAAGGAAAGGGTTTGGTATGGACCTCATTATCTTCTCCACCAGGGTCTAGAGGCTTATGTCTATATTCCCAGCTGCTCGATGGGCAGAAGCAGGAAGATGGCAAGTTCAAAACCAGTCTGGGAAACTTAACAAGACCCTATTTTACAAAGGCAGTCCTGAGAGTGTAGCTCAGTGGTAGAACATTTTCTTAGCATTTATGAAGCCCTAACTTCAATTGTCAGAACTGCAAAGAAGAAGGAAAAGAAAGAGGAGAGGAGAAGGAAGAGAGGAGGATGTGCTCTCTAGTCAGGGGCTCATGGAAGAAAAGAAAGAAAGAAGGAAAGAGAAAGAAAGACAGAAAGACAGACAGACAGAAAGGAAGGAAGAAAGAAAGAAACAAACAAACAAACAAAGAAACAAAGAAACAAACAAAGAGGAAGGGAAGGAGAGAAGGAAGATGACATAATCTCTATCTAGCGCTCTCTCTCTCTCTCTCTCTCTCTCGTCTGTTAGGGAAAGGGGGCCCCTATGAGACAGCTCTCTCTCTTCTGTTTGTTGGCTCAGCTTGCAGCTGGCCTGCCAGTATAGCTTCCTAAGATAGGCTGGTGCAGGCTGCCTTCCCTAAACAGTAGGACATCTTTATCTCGACAGTCAGGTGATGTCACTAGGAGGCAGTTATGGGACCTAACACAGACCTTGGACAAATATCAAGAGGGAATAAATAACTTCCAGTTCAAACCAACTCGGAGTAAACATTCAGGGGCAGAAAGCGTATTTTAAACCTCTTAACTGGAGAAAGGAAGACTTTGGAAGCAATAAAGTTCATAAAACGTTGAGACACTAGTCCCTGGGGCTCCGGATGTTTCTCCCTCTCTTGCTTCATTTTCCTTTCCTCCTTCCTTCCTTCCTTCTTCTTTCCTTCTTCCCTCCCTCCTTCCCTTCTCTCTCATTCTCTTTCCTTCCTTCCATCCTTTCCTTCCTTCTTCCCTTCCTTTCTTTCTCTTTCTCTCTTTCTCTCTCTCTCTTTCTTTCTTTCTCTTTCTTTCTTTCAAGCAGAGCAGTAGAATGTGCATGTCTGTCATGGAGGAAACCAACTGCTCTCTGATTGGACTTGAGGCCCCCTCGCCAGGAGGGAATTCATGCCATGTACTGAAAACCTAATCAAAAGCCTATGGCTAGGAGGTCATGAGCCCTGTGTGGGGGATGGACTACTACTGTTGTCTGTCTAAATAGATATACATCCACCAAACTGCTCTCTTAGGACTTATATTTAGGCCTATATATATAATACCTACTTTCTCTTTTGGTTAGAGAAATTTTCTTTCCAGATGGTGGTGACCACTGGGGTGACTCAAAACCCACCGAAGTGCAGTGACAGCTCAGCACTCAATGAGACATCTCCAGGCCCTCCAAGGCTTAGGGACTATCACAGAAGATGTGGCAGAAAGAATGTGAGAGCCAAACGAAGGGCAGGAGTGCTTGTAACACAAAGTGGCCTTGATGTTCATGACCTCTCAGTGGCTGATGCTGCCTATGCAAGACCTGCGTGATAAGAGGGAAGAACAATGACATCACATTAGAAGAGGGGCTTAGTTGGAAAGAAGAGGTTCAGAGGAGGAGAGATTAGGGAGGAGGAAAAGCGAGGGCAGAGGGTGGGCTTTATGATCATGGACTATATTGGCTAAAAGTATGGAATTTGTAAATAAAGATCTCCATTTATTTATATTTATTTATTATAAAAAGGTTTACCCTTAGATCCTTTCACCCCTGTCCCAATTCTGCCAAGGGTCTTGGAGTTTATTGTGGGAACCAAGAGGTCTCCCTTACAATCTTTTGTTCCCTCTTCTGAGATGCTTCCTGAGCCTTGGTGGGCAAGATAGAGATCTGGTTTAGTGCTGCTTTCTCTGTAGATTCCGGATCTCTGTTTTGATGAGGTTTGAGTGACCACAGTGTCTGTCACCATCTCCCTGGACTGGCTCTCAGGCTGGCCATGAGAACAGTACTCATGTCACTGTAGTGACTTCTGGGCCTGAGCACAGGAGGTGGAGGTGACCCATCTCCTGGTAGACAGATCTCTGTTCTTGATGTATCCTGGTTCTCCCACATCTGTAAAATAGAACAGATTCTCCAACCAAAAGTAAGAGCAGCTTGAATTAAAGGGGATGAACCTGGTCATTAGAGAGACATTGATGTGTATGATCACTCTTCTTAGGCTCCAGAGATTAACCTCCACTGCTCTTTAACTACTGGTCTTCTGTCCATGGGAATCTGATTTGGTTCCCAGAACCAGAGATGAGTTCTCCCCCATTGAGCGGGTCTCATGTCCACTCCGTTGGTTACCTACATCAGCTGTGTGCAACTGTTGTACAGCATCTTGGTGCCATGACTCAGATCCAGATAACATCTCTGGATCTCCTCATGAGTGAAGGTCTATTAAGGATTCCCTAGGAGCTGCTTCCTGCCACTCCCACTGGAAGCTTCTCTTTTTCAAGCTCCTTAGTGGGAGCTTTCTCCATAGCTGATGATCCCTGAACCAGGGGCATCTTTGGTGGGATCAGTGGGTCTTGGCTGCCTTCAGTCCATGAGGTGCCTCAGCTTTGTTCTCTCTTCTCCTCTCCCTCTCTCTAAAGCCAACACTCTCTTCCTTAGACAAACAAGAGCCTCCAGCACTGAAGGCCAGGCTTACAGATCCTGTTCCTGAGTCAGATAGAACCATTAAAGCTTGTTAGGGACCAGCTGATCCCTTGAGGTCCTCCGCCAAAGTCATGTCCCAATAAAGGTAAGAAAGCCCTCCTCCACAGTTGTGCCCAACTGACTCTGGGCAACACTCAGGGGAGCTAGCCTCTCTAAGTCAGCACGCGTGTTAGAATTGCCTGGTTCACTTGTACTAACACCCCTGCTCATGCCCTTACTCTCATCTCTGCTCCTGAGAGAGCTAGCTCATTAGTAATCTGTGAAATGTCTAGCTCCCACGCCCTTGCTTTCCAGTTCTTCCATTTCTCAGGCATGTGTAGTAGACTCCTGCTTAAATGCGTCTCCTCACCTTCAAAGTGCTGGCTGTCACGGGATGCTGGACAAACTCTCTTTTTGCCTCTGAACTTAAGATCAGAATGCTGGTTTGTTTTTGGGGACAGACGCATCACCGAGGAACCTCCCTTTCTGTTGGTTGTGTGGTTGGCACAGACTCCAAAAGTCACACTCCAGAAATGAGTACTTTTTAAAAAAATATTCTATTTGTTTGTGGGAAAGAGAGAATGAGAGAGAATTGGAACACCAGGGGCTCCTGCCACTGCAAACACACTTCAGACACATGTGTGTGCCCCCCCTCTGCATCTGGCTTGGGAGGGTACTGGGGAATTGAACCCAAGTCCTTAGGCTTTGAGGCAAATGCCTTAACTACTGAACCATCTCCCAAACCTCTCCGTTTTTGAGGTAGGGCCTCACTGTAGCCCAGGCTGACCTGGAATTCACTTTGTAGTCTTAGCTAGCCTGAAACTCACAGCAATCCTCCTACCTCTGCCTCCAGAGTGCTGGGATTAAAGGCGAAGGTCAGACTAGAATGAGTACTTTTGTCTTTCACTAAGATGGCAAGCGCAGGGTGTGTGAGTGGTTCAGTTGGTACAGTACTTACCATGCAAGTGTGAGGACCTGAGAGTGGACCCCTGGCACCCACATAAATGCCTGGCAAGAATGAAGGCTCACCTGCAATTCTAGTACTTGGAAGGCAGAGACTGGGGATACCCCCAGGACAAGTGAACTAGCTAAACTAGCTGAAATGGTGAGTTCTGGGTTCAAGTGACAGACCTTGTCTCAATAAATAAGGGGAAAGTCATTCAGGAAGACACTTATCAGCAACCTTCTGGCCTCTACATATAGGCATGCTTACAGGTGCATGCGTGCGTGCACACACATGTTCCGGCACCACTGCAAACACACATGCATGCATACCATACATACATATGTATACCAAAAAAAGATGGCATAGGAGAGAATTCTGGAGATGTAGGAATCCCTAACTGGGAGGTTTACTGATTGTTTAAATGGCCATTAATCAACAATGTCCTGACAAGGAGAAAGTCCTGAATCCATAGCTAACATCCCAAAATAAAAAACAAAGAGGGATTCCAGGTCCATCCCTACCACTATGTTAGTGGGCAGGACCTAGTAGGCTGAGTTTCCAGCACAGACCACCCCCCATTCTCCTTCCTGATGCTTTGCTCATGTTACATGGCGGCAGCCCACTTTAATTTGTTCCTCTTAGTGAGTTTATGGTCCAACATAAGGTTTCTACTACATTTAGACTTTTGAAAGAAAACAAACCATAGCTTTCCCTGCTGGACTCTCAGGAGAATAGAATAAAACTGTGTAAGAAGCCTATGTGTGGTGTCACAATAAATTCTGAAAGGAAAACTTGAGGAAGCACTGGTGGAAATGAGTTCAGCCAGGTGAACTATTCCTGGATCTTCAGAGACGAAGGGAGGAAATGCGGAGGCACACAGCGGAGGAGGTGACGCCACCGCTCCCTCAGAAGTCCTCTCTGAGGGACTCCAGCGATCAGGCTTGTCATCCAGAGGAACCATGTCTGTCTTCTGTTCTCTGCCAGCTGTAAAATCAACCCTCTGCATCAGCAGACACACCCTCTGGATGCATCCTGAGGAACTGGAACCTATTTGATCCTCAACTCTAAAGAAAAAAAATGTTTGGCTTTCATTTGTTAACACTGCTGGGTCTCAGTACTACTGGGAAGATGGCAAAATGTACTCCCCGCCACCACCATGGCATTTTAAGTTATAACACCATCTTTCAATGGGCACTGGTCTCATAAATGGAAAGGGAGATGATTTGAAATTCCTGTGCTTTTTTTTCTCTCTCTCAGCATTAATAAGGATCCCTGGGCCAGTGCAAACTGGATCCTAGATCCCTGGCTCTAAGGAAAACCTCCTCAGACTTTTAGGGCTCAGAGGACTTATTAAAGCCTACTCTCCCCAGCTTAAGACCTCTGCAGGGGAACTTCTGGCTCCTGCTCCTTCCTCCTCCTCTGTCTCCTCTCCTAGAGTTACTCCCCCATTAGACTCAGGAACTATTTCAGGCCTCCTCCCTAGTCTACATGGGACTTTTCTTTTGGGGACACCCAGGGAGGGAGATGAAGGTGGGCCTGAAAGAATCCAAGTCCTTTTTTCCACAAGGGACTTGAGAGAAATCAGAACAAATAGAGGAAAATTCTCACGTGACTGAGATGAAATTCAGCATAGTGACCTCTCATGGGTTTACCTATGACTCTCCTGAGACCAACTTTTACCCAGACTGAGAAACACAGACTTACTCCCAGCTCTTGGGGGATCCCTTACATGCCTGTAACTCAGGCTGCTCTGTGGGTTCAGCCGCCATTCTTCCTATGAGCCTGGCTTGGGTCTGTGATGAGCCACTAGATAGGGTGGGTGACAGCCCTGTGATCATTTGATGGGCTGCCTGGTGGGAGGAATAAGAGCCAGTTACATCAAGATCCTTAATTATACCAACTACCCTCCACTGAGCAGGGAGCCAGTGAAAAGCTTTCCCTGAAAGACTCAAGGCGGCTCTAATCAAGCACACACCTAATCCTTGCCTCTGCGGACTGGCAGCTACAAACGCACTAGCTAAGGAAGCCTTTAAGTTGGGTCATCTGATACAATTAATGCCCCACGTCAGCTCCTCTCCATATTAGAAACTAAAGGGTCCCTTTGGCCAAGCAGGCTTCCCTAAAAGCAATGCATTCTGAAGTCCAGCTATGTTCTCACTTCTCCCTGAGGATGTAAGACAAGCCCATCGTGACTGCCTGGGGGTCCTTTCTACCTCTGACTCTCCACAGTTAGACTTGCAAAAGCAGCCCTAGAAAACTCTGATTATATTTGGTTTGCTGATGGGAGCTCCCACATGTCAGAGAGAGGACATAAGGTAGGACATGCCAGCGTCTCTCTGGACAACACTGAGGCTCTTAATGTAGTCGTTAGGGTTAGAGCCTGGGCGTTTGCACCTCTATCAAGATTGACTCAGACACCTCTCAACAGGCTAGACAACAGCAGTGAGAAAAGAGATTTATTTATTAGGGCCACATTGGAAAGAGGAACATTTGTAGCAGTCCAGTGACCCTCTAAGTTCATCTTTGGGGTCCTGATATGAGGGTTAGATTTAATTAGAAGGCAAGAGGAAGCCAGCTATGGTGGCAGAAACCTTAAATCCTAGCATTTAGGAGACTGAGGTAGGAAGATCCTTGTAAGTTCAAGGCCAGCCTAGGCTACAGTGAGACCCTACCTCCCCCCCCCCAAAAAAAAAAAAATTCTTTGGGCTGGAGAGATGGCTCAGTGTCCCAGGGCCTCTTGCCAGTGCAAAAACACACTGTGTGCATCTAGCTTTATGTGAGCACTGGGGAATCCAATCCTGGACCATCAGGCTTTGCAAGCAAGTATCTTCAACTACTGGTGCCCATTCTCTGTGTCCTTGCAAAGAAAGATATAAAAATATTTTTAAAAAAAGAAAGAAAGAAAGAAAAAAGAAAGCGACGCCGAGGCGGGCAGCCCCGGGCGCGCTCGGCCGGCGCCGCTCCACGTGGGCCCGGGGCGGAGAGCGGCGGCCACGCACCCACGAGCCCGGGGCCGGTGCCCTGCGCGCCGCGTGCTCTCCGCCCGCGTCACGTAGACTTGAGCCTGAAATGTCTCTTTTTCTACTTTTATTTTTTCCTTCCCCCCTCCGCCCCGAGAGACAGCAACAACTCGGCGTGGGTTCTGCGCCCGCGCCGGCCCCGAGTTTGGGGGCACTTTTTCGGGAGCCCGGTCCCCGGCGCCGGGGACTTCCCGCGCGCGGCGCGCACCAAGGCACGGATCGGGGCGCGCGGGTCCCGCGGGGACAGCGTGGAGTCCCGAGGGACGCCGGGGAGGGAGGAATCCCGGCGCCTGGGAAAGTCGCTCTGGCCGATCCCCCGGCACGGTGGCCGCCCTCTGGGAGGTTTTCTGCTTGGAATCCCAAGTTGGGAGGTTGGAGGCTGCGGAGAGAGCCTCGGAAGCGCGCGGTCCCCAGGATCCCCCCAATCCGGACGCGAACCCACGGACGTGGACGCGCAGCCAGCGCCGCACACAGTCAAACTCGAGTTACCGAGTGAGTGACACTGCTGCCAGCTCCAGAGCGGAGGTTCCACGTTGATGACAGAGCCTGCTGTCACTTAGGGGTGGATCTCGAGTCCAGCCCTAAGGGGTGTTCAGAGTCAGCTTGCGCTGGGTTTGTATTCTCTCTCTGCTGTGGCTGGATGATGAAGTGAGGCAGCTTCTTCTGCCATGACGAAACTTCCCCTGGAATCTGTAAGCTTGAAATAAAACCCCTCCTCCCATTGGCTGCCTCTGGTCAGGTGCTTTATCCCAGCCCCCAGAAGGTAACTACAATACCCTCCTCACCTGAGGTTCCTTAGTGGCAACTGCTCCTTCACTGGCTGTTGGCTCTCAGTTCTGGGCTGCTTGCTGTGTGCCCCTCGGAGCTTCCCCTGGTGGTGCTGGGAGGCTTTTATTGTCCAGGCCTCCTGGGTGCCTTGGAGACGTCCTTTTGCCTTTTGTACTGTTGGCCTTGCTGTCTTTGGAAGGTACACAGTCCCGCCCTAATACCTTCCCTGCCCTCTCAGTGTTACCAGTCAGCTGACTGTGGTCCTTTTGCTCTAACCAGATAGAAATCGGGGGTAGGCAAGGAGTTCTTAAATGCTGGTCCTTGACACTTTGACATTTGACGGTGGGTGACAATGGGTGGCAGGTGAGAGCCCGCAGCACCTTCTAGAGCTCCAGCTCTTGCAGGGCCCTCAGATCCTTAAGTGCTACAAACCTTCATAACTGTGAAGTGACCATTCATCAGCCCCTGGCACAGGCCATTATTACAGCTCCCAGGCCTGGGGTCCTCAGACCGTTGGCCCTAAAGATGTCACAGCTCTCGGGACTTCTAGTGACCAGGACTGTAGCTTCCCTTCCCAGGTACTTTGACAGCCTTCTACCCCTCTTTATCCTCACTCTCCATCCTCTCTTCTTCCACCACCCCTCGTGGTACTACTGTGGTTGTTCTCTGAAGCTGCGGCCTCTTATTGCTATGGCTTCTGGTCTCAAGGCCCCACATGGTCATAGTTGTCAAGCAGCCGGTCATTCTGTCACTTCTCCAGCTTGGTGTCATGGATCAACCCTCACTGCTGTCTCTGCTCCTTTCTTCACACTTCCAGCTTAGCCCATCTACTCAAAGTAGGCCAAAAAAAGACCTTTGGTTTTTCCTAGTGTTGTGACAGACCCTAGGAAAGGAAGTAAAGGAGTGGGTCTCCAGCCAGCTTTTCCAGGTGAACTGAGCAGCCTGCTTACATAGGCGGAGAAGGAGCATGCAAATGAAGGGCCGTGTTTGCACCAATCACAGCACGTTCCTTTGTACGAGTCACAGCAGTCCCTCTGCTAGGCCTTCAGAAGAGCTCTTGTCCGGCCTGGTAGAAATGGTTGCAGTGCAGGGTCATCAAGGCTTGAGGAAGCAGGGCTAGGCTGTCACACTTCAAGGCCTGCCTCCAGTGACAGCCTTCCTCCAGCGAGGCTCCATCTCCTAAGGGTTCCACAACCTTCCCGAGTACTGTGACCAACCAAGGATCAAGTCTTCAAACACAGGAGTCTAAGGGGCATATTGTACGTTCAAACCATCACACTTGCCTTAAATTTCAAGTATAGGGGTTGGGATGGAATAGGGGTGCCTAGCGTGCAAAGGGGTGGTGTTGGCGGACTGAGACCAGAGACTTGCTGATGGACAGCAGCTCTGAGTGGAGGAAGAGACCCCATCTCAAGGAAATATGCAAATGAGCGTTAAGAGAAAGACACCCTATGCTGTCCTTTAGCCTCCCTATGCCCACTAAATATTGTAACTCATTATGGACAATAAAAAAATTTTAGACACACACACACAAAATAAATAAATAAAACTATTTATTTGCAAGGGGAGAGAGAGAATGGGCAGGCCAGGGGCTCCCGCACTGCAAACAAACTCCAGATGCCTGTGCCACTTTGTGCATCTGGCTTTCCATGGGTGCTGGGGAATGGTTTATACCTTAACCAGTTGACATGCTTACACTACCATTGCTTTCCGTATCTTACAGCGCTGGGTCACAGGCATGACCACCAAACCCTGCTTATGCTGTGCTGGGGTTGAGCCTAGGCGTGCATATAAGATATGTCTCGTGTCTCACAAAGGGAAGAGCTGCTCTCCCCTTGTCTTGTCTTGTCCTCAGTTGGATCATTTCTTTTTGCCTTTCAGCCAGTCTTTATGTTGTAAAGCAGGATTTTCTCCTTGATACAGGAGGTCCCCAGCCTTTCCTGGGTAAAGGGAAGCACCTGCTGTCTACATTAAAAGGGTATTATGGGCCTGGAGAGATGGCTCAGCGGTTGAGGCACTTGTCTCTAGTGCCTAAGGCCCTGGGTTCAATTCCCGGGGACTCACATAAACCAGACCCACAAGGTGGTGGCCCTTGTGCCCGCTCACTCTCTTTCTCTCTCTGCTTGAAAATGAATAAATAAAATATTTTAAAAATAAAAGGGTATTATGGACCACTGACCTGCAATTCATTTAGTTTTTTTCATGTGGTGTGTTCAGTGTGTGCACGTGTATGTGCCCTCGTGGGGGAGGCATGTGTGGCCAGTGGCCAGAGCAGCACATAGCACGCCATCATCCTTCACTGAAGTCTTACTAATACTAAAACTTGCTGGTTTTCATGAGTTGGGTGATTCACATTTAAAAAATCATAATAAATGAATTGCAGGTCAGTGGTCCATAATACCCTTTTAATAGAGACAGCAGGTGCTTCCTGTCACCCAGGAAAGGCTGGGGACCTCCTGTGTCAAGGAGAAAAGCCTGCTTTACAACATAAAGACTGGCTGAAAGCCCAAAGGCAAAAAGAAACGTGATACAACTGAGGACAAGAAAGGGGAGAGTCTGGAGCGACAGGCACACGGGGCCAAGGCCGGCTGTTTAGGTGGCATCTGGCTATTATTATTCTTTGGATTCCAGTGGTTTCAGGCCCCACAAGGCCCTCATGCTTTCGCAGGAAACACAATTAACTGAGCTATCTCTCCAGCCTGACCAAGTTACAGGTTACTGACCACCGACTCTGGCTTGAGCCAGATGCTGGCATATTGATCGCTCTCAGCGCGTCCCAAATAAAGCTCTCGAAGCAGATGGCTGCAAATCGCTCCTTTTATTCCCTTTCTTCCTGCTGGGCAGCACCTGCGGTCACCTGGAGCTAATGGCTGGGGTGCAGACAGACTACCCACTGGACTCAGGCTGACTGCAGGGCTGACCATGGCCTTGGTTCTAAACTCACGAGCAGCCAAGTTCTCCCTCTGCTCTGCCCTGCCTCCCTCACTTAGCCAGAGTCCCGAAGGCTGTCCTGAGAGCCATCTCCAGGCACCTACCGCACACACACAAGGTGCCGTCTCAGAGGCCAGCTGCAGAAACTCACTCTCCACCAGCAACCAGCAATGTCTGACCCCTTTGTCAGGAAAGTGAAATGTTCTCAGTCCCTGGCTCCTCTGCACCCTGGAAACAGCCTTGGTATTACTGAGTTCCAGGTGTGAGGAAGTCTGGGCACAGAGCTTCAGACAAAGAAACCAGAAACCGGTGTTAGGGGACACTGACTGTCACAGAAGTTTTAGAAACTGTACATCTGTTTGGATTGATTGGTTGGTTGTGGTGCTGGGCATCAAATCTAAGACCTGAAAGCAGATAGTTAATTGATCAGCTCAGAGCTCAAGGGAAAGTGGGAAGATGGTATGTCTGAGGCAGGACATTCTTAGCACGATGTTTGAGGCCATATGTTTTTGTCTCTTGTGCTTTGAAAACTCCTTTCAGCTGGATTATGAGACAAAGAAGAAAACCTGGAGAAACACTGGTGTAGAAGAGACCTCGACGTAAGCCTTGACCTGCATATTCAGGATGTGAACTCTGGGCAGCTTCTCCTCTCTGCAGACAGGATGTGGGGCCTCTGTGTAGTGTCCACGACTGAATGGGGCTGTGTTGCTGTGCAGGGTGAGGATGCTGAGGGGTGAGCCTGGGCAGGGAGGTCCTAGGAACAGGAATGGAGGCCTTTGGAGATGGGGGGCTGCAGCAGGTGAACAGGACAGGGGGACAGATGGACCAGAGATATCCTACTTGGCTTGTATCCCAGGGAGGTGTGACCTAATACACTGGAATACGGAGGATTTAGTTCCATGAGACTGAAAAGCAGGCATAACCAGGGAGTTGGACAGACCTGGTGAGCCTCTAGAGCAGAGGACCCTAAATGTGGATGAAGAAATCAGTGTGCTTCCAAGAGGCACCTTGACTCACCCCAAGGGGCTTTGCCACTGACCCCAACACTTCTTATCTGCTGAGACACATCCCCTGAGAGGCAGAGGAACTTTCAATCTTTTTAAAAATATTTTATTTATTCATTTTCAAGCAGAGAGAGAGAGAGAGAGAGAGAGAGAGAGAGAGAATGCACCAGGGCCACCACCGTGTGGGCCTAGCTTACATGGGACCTGGGGAATTGAACCCAGGGCCTTAGGCACTGGAGGCAAGTGCCTTAACTGCTGAGCCATCTCTCCAGCCCAGAACTTTCAATCTTGCCCCACACCTGTACATCGAGACAAACCCCAGCATAGCGTGACCCTGCTCATTTAGTAAAAGTTCATGGTAGTTCAGCCTTTGCACAGTGGTCCAACATCAACATGGAAACCATACACACACTTTCCCATGAACTGCCTGGAACTGATGGGCAGTGCATCACAGGTAACTGAGGGGACAGGCTGAGGGTAGCAAGAGGACTTCGCTTGGATGGCTGGTGTCCCAGGGACCAGATCTGACTGAGTGGCAATGGACCTGCACAGCTCGGGACTTGAGTTCTGAACTTCAGGTGAGCCATAGTCATGCTTCTCACTGGCCATCCCCAATGAACACGTGATCTTCCGTGTGCCCTGTTCAGTTTTCACTAGATATGTCTCACCTCATATTCCCAAAGGGAGGGCCAGTGACAGATTTGGGGGTAGAAAGAGGGGGGCACCCTGCCAGTTGAGGGATTTCTAGGCCCAGGAGAGATTAGAAGGCTGCTTATGTTTCCTCCTCTGTTTTTCCTAAAGATCTTAGCTTGAGCTAGGCATCGTGGCTCACCCCTTTAATCCCAGTCCCCAGGAAATTGAGGTAGGAGGATCCCTGTGAGTTTAAGGCCAGTCTGGGCTTCAGAGCGAGTTCCAGGTCAGCTTGGACTAGAGTGAGACCCTGCCTCAAAGAAAAAAGAAAAGGAGTTCATAGCCTAGTTTTCATCCAAAGGAAACAGGTCATCACTTGCTGTCCTGGAGAGCTGTGGACCAATCCTACGGGCAACATGCTTGGTGCAGGACATCATGGGGTCACTTGAGGCTCCTGCATCCCAACTCACCATGTCTCCAATGCTCAGTATACACATGGTCCCCAGGGGACAGTGTGGGATGTCTTAGTCTACTTCCTCCCAAAGCTGTCAGACAAGACTTGGGCATGGGGCCCTGGAGGCCCAATGCGAAAGTGGCGCCTGTAGAGGACCTACAGACCAAACCCAATGAAACCTTGCCTCAGCTCATTGTGAGAAGTCCACTATGAGCCTTGGGGACTTCTCTCCAGGAGACAGGAGTCTAGGGAGACCAGGGACTGACAGGATGGCGGGGGCTGGTGCTGCAGCAGGAGCTCCTAGTCAGAGGAGCTGGCTGAGCACTGGAAGATGGGGTCTTGGAAAGGGGACAGGCCTTGCAGTGTGGTGGAGGGAAGGAAGAGTGGAAGTGAGGCAGGAAGCCACATAAATGCTCAGATCTTCTCCTGAGTCCTTCTCCTCTTCCCCCAGCCTGACTGTCTTCGCCCCCACTTTGCCTAAACTGTGCATGTTTGCTTTTAAGAACTCATACCTAAATACTGGGTGATACTATGGACCTAGAGTCCTGGAGATAGACTCTCCCTCCCCTCCCCAGGGGGACACCCTCGAAGTGTGGCAGGGTGGCTATGCTCTGCTCTTGAAGAACTTAGATGCCAAGGCCCCCATGCTTGGTTTTAGTGACATTGCCAACTGGACCCAGAAAATGATGGCTGGCTCCAGCTGTGAGCAAGATCAAAGAAAAAGGACCCCAACACATTTTACTGTACAAACAACTCTTACTTGCATGTGGCCACTCAGTAAATATTGAACAGTGACCATTGCAGACAGCTGCCAGACAAAATGAGAGAGAAATGGTGGCTTTTCAAGCTATCAGGACAATTAACAAGTGACTGGTAAACAGTAGTGAAGCCAAGGTTCCTCCAGAAAGATTGATGAAGCAGGAAGCCCAGGAGAGTTAAGACAAGTCTCTTCCACATAATAACTTATTTAGGCAGCTACAGAGCTGTGTCCTGCTGGCCGGTTGGTGAGACGACCCAGCCGCGCAGAGGCCTTCGGGGAGAAGCTGAGGCCAGGAGAACCGCTTGCTTTGGAAGAGCAATTCCTTTGAAGCCGGGCCCCTTGATTTGATGCTTCTGTACACACAGCAGCTTTTTCTTGAGAATGGCCCCCAAATGCAAATGACTTTTCATATTGAGTCCTGGGAGCCCTGAGGAGGGCTCCATCCGAGGGTCCCCAGGGGAGCAGGTGCACACAGAAGAGAAGGGTCCTGACTCCTGGAGCAGTTTCTTCTCCATCTGGAAGGAGCCCCAAGGTGGATCTATGGACGAGTCCACCTCCTTCACTGAGGGTCACAGAAGTCCTTGGTCTTTAGGTGGTGAGTCTTGTCTGCCTGATGCAGGCAGGTGTTGCAGGTCTGGAATATTTTAGGGTCCTGACCTCCTGACCAACAGCAGCTGGGTGTGCCCTTTCCCTGACAAATCTCTACCCACAACCGCTTACTCCTCGCTTCAAATATTCCCTCAAAGTTGGTCTTAGGTATTTTCCTTGGATTCCAATGCAAAGGCAGTGGAGGTTTGGGGGGGGGGGGTAAAGATGAGATGAACAGCACTCTTGACCCTGACAACTTGCCCCTGGGAAAGAGGGCCCATCTGGGCCGGGGCTCCAGGGTTGGGGCAGATTCAAGGAGGAAGGTAGGGGGTCTCCTCGGAGCCTTTCCACTTTAAGAAAATAAAATGATTCTCTAAAACTACTATGGCAAAGCCCATTGCTGAGACAAAAAAAAAAATCCCTAAGCAGGTGTGACAGTTGCAAAGCTGGATTCTCTGGTGAGGGCTACAGGTTAGGTTTTTTGGTTTTTGTTGTTGTTGTTTTTATAAAGGATGGGTTCATACTCAGGAAGTGCCAGGAGGCAGTTACTTCCCCAGGGTAAAGAAAATAGAATTCTCATATTCATCATGAATAGAAAACCCACCAAATTTGGTTTCACTATATGTTCTAGGAAGACGATCTGCTAATCCCAGGGATGCTTGGGTGCATCTTCGGTCATCCAGAGGGCAAATGGTGAAACCCACATTAGGCATCAATCATCTGGGCTTTCCAAGAGCATTTCTCACTGGCCATGGCTTCGGGCTTCAGTGGTAATAGATGCTGAAGGCGTGCATGATGTACAGCAGGGTGGTGATGAAGGCGAAGAACTGAAGAAGACGCAAGTGTTAGAGGGCCCAGTGCAGCAGGAGACCACATGTCCTAACCCTGCCTGGCCCTGGACAGACCCCTGGGGTTTGCCCTCGGTCTGCAGCCTGGGCACCTCGGCCTGGCTATAGGGCTTTCTTCTCCCTTGTATCAGGCTGAGTTCTCTTCTGCTCCATCTCTAGCCTGTATCTCTGTGTTCTGGCCTCTCCTACAGTTATACTTCCTGGCAGAGAATTCTGAATGTCTCAGGCACCCCTAGAGCTCTTCGTGACTCATGCTGATGGTTCTTCAGCGGCCCACACTCAGCCAGCCCCGGAATTTCTCTCACCCAACACCATTCCAGGAGCCTGACATCCTGCCCACCCCTTCACTCTACCTGTCCTGGCCAAAGACAGCCTCGCAGTCTGCTGATCTTTCTGCAGACCTGGCTAGCTTTTGGTATGCCCATCCCTCACTCAGGGTTTTTGGCTGGTCCACTTCTGCCTACTCTGTCCCTCTCTCTTCTGCCCTAACTGGAAAACACGGCCATGGGGGAAACTGCTTACAACCACACTCTGGCTGTCCGCCATCATCCGTAGTGCACCTTCTAAGTCCACTCCAGCCTCCACTGTCCACTCACACTTTATTCATTCATTCATTCAACAAATACCTTCTTTCTTTTTGGGTTTTCAAGGTAGGGTCTCACTCTTAGGCCAGGCTGACCTGGAGTTCACTGTGTGGTTTCAGGGTGGCCTCGAACTCACAGTAATGCTTCTACCTCTGCTTCCTGGGTGCTGGGATTAAAGACATGAGCCACCACACTTGGCTAACAAATAGATTTTAAGCAGGGAGATGGCCCAGCAGTTGAAGATGCTTGCTTGCAAAGCTTGATGGCCTGGGTTCAATCCCCCAGTACCTACGTAAAGCCAAATCCAAAAAATGGCCCACGCATCTAGAGTTTGTCCAACATGGCAGGAAGCCCTGGCATGCTCCTTTTACCCAACCTTTCTGCTTATAAATAAATAATGTTTAATTTCAAAAAGAATAATTATAGCCATCACAGTAAACAAGACATTAAAAAAATTCTTGCTTCATGGGGCAAGAGAGATGGCTCATCGGTTAAGGCGCCTGCCTTCAAAGCCTCATAACCCAAGTTCGATTCCCTGGTTCCTGTGTAAAGCCAGTTGCACAAAGTGGTAGGTACACGCATCTGGAGTTCATTTGCAGTGGCTGGAGGCCCTGGAGCGTCCATACACTCTCTCCTTTCTATCTCTCCCTGCTTGCAAATAAATAAATTAAATTACTTTTTAAAAATTTCTGCTTCTAAGTCAAAATTTCAAGTTAAGGCAATTCAAGCAGCTTGATGAGGAAGGAAAGAGGCAGGCACTTTGCTTGCTGGGACTCTTCCCCTTCTAAGGACAGCGCCCCTGCTGAGCCCTTGCCCCTGGCATGAACAGTGAGCTCGCCATCTTCCATCCTCTGGAGTGGGCTGGGGGCTTCCCTAGGGAGTTTCTTCAAGGGTAAAGGAAGGTCAGGCCCTGGCCGCTGTGAGCTTTCGCCACACGAGGGCACCATTCCACAGCAGACAAAGGCAGGTGTGGCTAGGAGCCTACAGTGTGGGTGTGGAAAGACAAAATTCTGGAGACTATGGGGTGGTAAAAGGGAGTGAGGCTGAGAGGGTGAGCAGGAAGCAAGAAATAACGTGTGTGTTTGGTCACATGTACACACACACACACACACACACACACACACACACACACACACACACACACCCTCCACTCCCTGGCAGTTTGAACTCAGAGCTATCCAAAATACCCAAGGCAGCACTAAACTTCATGATCAGATGTCCTGGGGCAGTGGGTGTCTGTCCCTGTGTCCCTGCCCCGCAGTGGCCCAGCCACTCACCGAGGCTGCCGTGTTGATATAGTAGTGTGTCAAGTCCTTCTTCTCAGAAATGATCGTGGCGTGGGCTTGCAGGACGGCGGCACTCATGTACAGGATGCCTGTGGTCCCGTGGTACAGGCTGTCCTGGAAGTGCGGATCAGAGCAGAGACCAGCATTACTCGGTGAGCACCTTCCTCTTCGCTGCACAGCAGAGAAAAGTGGGAAGGAGACGCAAGCCCAACGCCTAACCTCTTGGTTATTCTTTGCAGTGTTTCTAATTAAATATTTATGTAGCAAGCAAGAGTGATTAATAAAAAGCTGTATTATAATATAATTGTAGTAATATCAATATCATCCAACATTTATTGAGGGTTTGCTCCATGTCAAGATCTATGCCAAGTCTTTTTCTTATTTAATGTGTCTGCTGTGAGGAAGAGGCTGTCCTTACCTTTGGTCCCATTTTGAGGGGAGAAAAGCTGAAAGTTACAATGAATTCTAAGTGGGTTAGCCAGAATTTGAACCCAGGCCTCATGAACTTCAAGTCTCCACTCTTAACTGTAGACACTATTCTAGGACATTTGGCTGTGCTGAGATATTCTAACCTTTTAAAAAAGCCTTTTTTTGGGCCAGGCATGGTGGCACATGCCGTTAATCCCAACACTGGGGAGGCAGAGCTAGGAGGATCACTGTGAGTTTGAGGCCAGCCTGGGACTACATAGTGAGTAAAGCAAGACCCTACCTCAAAACAACAAAAACAAAAATGTCTGTTTGGCCTCCGAGCAGGCTGGGTTCACATTAAGGCCTCTGTTGCTTCCAAGAAGACTGCTGTCTCAGCAGAAACTGTCCCAGGGCTCAGTTAAAACACTGCGTGACTTCCCAGCCTCTTGGAAGGCCTCAGTTTCTCTACTGTCTTGCCTACAGGGGCTGAACTGCAGTATGCCGAACCTGCTCTCTGCTTCTGCTATTGACTGTCTTGGTGACTTCTTTCTCTGCCCATCGTAACCAGCCTTCCTGATGTCCTCATGCAGCAGTAAGCCTTAGCTTACAGACCTACTCTGCTTTTCCCTCCCATCCTGAAGGAGGCCACAGAAAACCAGGCTTCCACTCTCCTCTGGTTCTTACCAGGACTCTCCAGGACTCAAATCGTTTGTAAAATCCAAACATGTACGACACCAGGAACATCAGAGAGATGAGAAATGATGTGAGCGAGACATACAGCACCCATCCGTGCAGCAGGGGTTCTGCCACCTGGGTGGCAGCCACCAGAGTCCAGACCCAGAACCCGAATACCTGTAAGAGAGAAGCAAACGCTTCTTTAAACCCTTGTTAAAAGGTCAGTTGGAATAAGGAGGAAATGGAGCAGGAAGGATGGTCCTTCTGAGTCACGGTCAAGTCTGATCCTGTTAGAAAACTCAAGGGTTTGATCCGTGTTACAAAAGAGAGACTTCAGTCGTGTGGGTCCATCTTCATGACACAAGCAATGCTCGCATGTTCTGGAAGCAACCTGAATACGTTGTCAAAGCCTGGTTGGTGAGCCCAGGGGAGAAACTAAGTGCCCAGCAGGGGCATCTGTGCTTGGAAGCCAAGAGGAAGAAGGGCCACACAAGCACCACATGGCTGTTCATCATGGCAACACCTCGTTATTGTTAACCTGTGCTCTTAAGCCCTGCGTTAGCTTGTCATTCCAGGAACTCACTTCTGCGTCTTTCTCTCTGGGGCCTTCAGCCCTAGACGACTCCTCTTGGAAGACCCTCCAGAGGCCCCGTGAATGAACAGTTCATAAAATTTTGCACCCTAGGCACGTTCCCTGCCTCACCCCAGCCCTGGACCCGTTCCCTCGACTTCCTCCAATTCATCAGGTACAGAATCTGAACTCATGCCCCTTTCACATTCCTTCAGAACCCACCCTCATCCACCTGCTGAGAATGACTCACCTGGAAGGAAGAGAGAGAAGGAGTGTGGTGGGTCAGAGGTCTCTGAAGACCAGGAAAATGGCCTGTTTTCACATTCCTTAGTGGGCACACAGGAATATGTCTTTTATGAAGCAAGAAAATAATTTGGAAAAAAGAAAAGCCTGTTGACTACAGATAAATGACGGGTATCGGTTCCAAGATGAATCCTGAATTTGTGGTTTTGAGAGATCACATTATCAGATTTCAGAAGCTTCTATAACTACCCTAACTAGAGGATTTTCAGGGGGGAATAACTCACATTTCTAGGGAGACAGCTCATATCATTGACAGCTCAGGATCTTGTCTGTCTATCTACATTTTAGAATTAATGTGTCAATATCTGCAATCTCTATTTGTGTTAAATCTGTAGTCCCATTTGGGGAGAAGTGACCTCTTCACTATAATGAGTTTTCTAATCCATGAACAACATAGCTTGCCTATTAAAATGTTTGACTTCTTTCATCAATGTTCTGTGAGTTTTTAGCCTATGATGGATAGATGCATTTTGCTATACTTTTGCCTAAGTATTTCATCTAGGAAGAGCTATTGTAAATAGTATTGCTTTGTAAAACTTTTATATCCAATTGTCCACTGAGAGAAGACAGCAAAGTAACTGATTTTTAGTGTGTTGTCACTGTATCCTGAAACTTGCTACACTTACTTATTAATCTAAGGTTTTTGTGATTGTAGGTTGATAGACTTTTGCTGGTTTTTTAGTGTGCCCTATTAAATTTAACTCTGATGGTTATTAATGAAATAGAGCATAACTTTCTATATTTTGAGCATTTGTATTTTCCTCTGTAATATTTTATAAATTTATTTATTTATTGTTAATAATTAGAAACACTGTATGAACAAGTCTTGTGTTGGTACCCCTATTTTTGTCCTCTCTACCTCCAACCCACTGAGGCCCGTTCTCAGTAGGATTGCTGGAAGTCCACGGGACTGGGGGGGTGTTATGAATTGTACAAGCGAGGATACCCAAAATAGTCTTCTGTAATTTTTCCCCTTTTTTATTATTATACTTAGATACACTTAATAAAGGATTAAAGTGTTGATGTCTCCCATTCCCCTATTTCCCTCTTCCCTGTCCCCAGTCAGTTGGATTTCTTCCTCCGTGGACAGTCTGGATCAGTCCATGGGGTAGGGGGTTGTGAACAGCCTAGGAGTCAACCCAGTTCCACCCCCCTTTGCATGTTGTTACTGAAGTGGGCAATGTCTCTGGATATTCTCCCCCACCAAGTCTCTTACAATCTTTCCGCCCCCTCTTCCCCTCAGTTCCCTGAGTCATGGTGGGTGAGTATTAAGGCTGCTTTGTTGTTGAGGCCTAGGGGCCTCTGCACTTCTGTTTGAGGATGTGTTTAGAATCGTTGGTGTCTGTGTTGCTGGTTCGTCCTGGGTTGACCAATTGGCTGTGATTTTATGTCTCTTGCTTATCCCATCATTGCCTGCGGGGTTCTACATGGATCCTCCACATTAGGTCTGTCTTCTGTAATTTTTTAAATTTTAGTTATTTGCATGTATGTGCATGTGTGTGTCTGTGCATGCGTCAGTTTAGACATGCCAGCGACTCCCGCCGCTGCAAATGAATGTCAGGGGCTTGTGTCACTTTTGCATCTGGCTTTATGTGAGTGCTGGGGAATTGAGCCTGGGTTGGCAGGCTTTGCAAGCAAGTAACTTTAATCACTAAGTCATCTCCTCAGTTCCTAAATTTTTGATTTTATGTATTAACTATCAATGTTTATAAGCTTGTCTTTTTGTTGATTAATAGGAATTCTTTCTGATAGCATGGACATAATTGACTAGTATTTTGTGGTGGTGTGTTTGATGACCTAAGCTTTTAATTTTAATACAGTTGAATAGGACCATATTTTCCTTTATAGACCAAGCCTTTTATCAACTTCCAGAAACTCCTACCTACTTTGGGTCATGAAGAGATTCTTTCATCTCCAATTTTCCTTCTGGGATAATTTTCTTTCTTCATGCAAAAGGCCTTAGTGGCCTCTTTAGTGAAGATTAATTGATAGTCAACAGTTTGTAGAAAACGTCCTTAATTTTCCCCTGACATTTTTTTTCCTTAGAACTTTAAAAGCATGCCTACTGAATTCTGCATTTGAAAATATTATTCCACTGCCTTCTGGCTTTCATTGCTGCTGTTGAGAAGTCAGCTGCCAGCTGAACTCTTATTGCTCTGTTAGTGTCTGTCCTTGGAGCTGGGCATGGTGGCGCACGCCTCTAATCCCAGCACTAGGGAGGCAGAGGGAGGAGGATCGATGTGAGTTTGAAGCCACCCTGAGACTACATAGTGAATTCCAGGTCAGCCTGGACTAGAGGGAGACACTACCTCAAAAAACAGAGAGAGAGAGAGAGAGAGATAGAGAGAGAGAGAGAGAGAGAAGAGAGAGAGAGAGAATCTGTCCTTGGTGGATGGCCCATCTTAGGGACTTCTGTCTTTGGTATCCCACAGTTTATGCAACAGTGACACAATGTATTGAGATGCAGATATCATTTATTAGTCCTACTTGGACTAGTAAAACCAGTATAAACCAGTATTCTATATTCTATAGACGTTCTTGTTAGCCCGATCCTGGCAGCTTGTCTAGTTTGTAGCTTCTGCTAATTCTCACTCTGCTCAACTTGTTTCCCCCTATGTTTAGAAATTATAATCGGTTGCTTATGTCTGTGAGGATAGCTTAGTTCTGAATAATGCTATTAGAAAACAATCCCACTCACTTCTCTTTAGCTCAGCTGAGCGATACGCGACAATGAGGCTCTGCTTGTCATAGCATATCCCCAGCTTTCAGGAACGAGCAGTGCCTAGCTTGTAACTAACCAACACACGCTTACAGACAGGTCACCCTATCTCTTGCAAGACTTCCGATGTCAGCACTTTCACATTCATGGAGAATGATGGGCTTTTAAGGAGAAAGCAGAAAGAGGAGGTGAGAAGCGAGCTCGAATAAGACATCAGCCACAAGGCAGAGGCTGTTGTGCAAGGAGCCAAGTACAGCTGTAATAGAGTGGAAAGAGATGCAGAATTCTGGCTACCTCTCAAAATAGCACTTCTGGAAGCAAATTCCTTCAAACCTTAACAATCAATCTTTAAGTAGGGATTTAGAAGTTCTAGGCTTGGTTTCAGAGTGCCAGTGAGTGAGCAGGCTGACCTGTTCTGGGGAACCCCGACACCTAGCCTCCTGTGACCCACACTCCTGTATGTTGATACCAGTGGCAGGTACTGCTGATGCTGGTACCTCAGAGAGGTGCCAGTGTCCTCTCCACCAAGCCATGGGAAGTTCACAAAAGTCCTGGCACATGGTGACACTCAAAAAATGCTAGCTCTTAGTGGGGATCACATTTGGGACATGTGACACTAGTGACTGACTGGCTGTCGAGATTGCTTAGTGGTTTAGGTGCTTACTTGCAAGCTTGATGGCCCAGGTTCAAATCCCCAGTACATAAAGCCAGATGCACAAGGGGCGCGTGAAGTTTGTTTGCAGTGACAGGAGGCCCTGGCATGCCCATTCTCTCCCTTTGTCTCTGTGTGTCTCTCCCTTTCTTTCCCTGCTTTCAAACAATAATAAATAAAAATTTAAAAACCAGTGACTGATGACTGGAGAGATGGCTTAGTGATTAAGGTGCTTGCCTGCAAAGCCTAACAACCCAGGTTAGAATCCCGAATACCCACATAGCCAGTTTGTTTGTAGTGGCTGGGGCCCCTGGTACACCCATTCATTCTCTCTCTCTCTTTCTCTCTCTCTCTCTCTCTCTCTTTCTCTCTCTTTCTCTCTTCTCTTCTCTTTCTCTGCTTGAAAATAAATAAATAAAAATAGTAAAAAAAAAAGCCAATGTTTATAAAATTTTAGGTTCATATTAGACTTCTGAGGGCAGAGAATGGTCTGTACCATTGATTGTGTTCCTGGTGCTGAGCACAGGGCCTGAGACAAAGTAGGTGTGTGGGGAGGGGCACTAGGGTCCATTATTTTGAATGAACCTATAATGACATCATTCCCACTCTCATTCACCAGGGCCTTTACAGGTTATAAAATCTGTTCTCTCCGGCTGCATCATGTAGTCTGTTGTACAATCCTAATTCCCTTAGAAAGATCAGAGATTCGTCACCGGGTCCTGCTGCTGTGCCTTCCAGCTTGCCTGCTCTAGTCTTGGGAATCTTCTCTGTCCCAGTACCCTTATCAGAGCCTGAAAAGGAGTCCCTGTCCCCCTCCTGCCACCACAAGCTGCCTTGGCCAGCCACGCTGCCATATACAAATTATTCAGATTTGTGAATTTAGCCATCACCACTGTCTGTGAAGAGGGGCACTGAGGCCTGTGGTCATGTAGGCAGTATGCGGTGGAGCCTGGGCATGAGAGAGGACATTTGTGGGACAGCCACCGAAACAAGATTTCATACTGAGAAGAGACAGGTAGATGCTCTGAGAAAGAGCCTGAGGTTGGTTTGCTGGAGCTTTAGCCAAGGTCTGCTGGGAGAATGGAAGGCCCCATAGGACTCATGCAAGCCTTCTCCTTCTGGGTCGCAGCTACAGCTTGGGCCTTCCCACTCCTGACGTTTACTCTTACACCAGCCAAAGGCTTCTGAGCATTGGGGAAGCTGCTCAAATTATGTGAGACCCTTTGGCAATCATTTTCCTGCTGTGTAATCAGTGTTATACAGAACAGTGTTATTTACTTTTTATTTCCATACCAGGCCAGGGACCAACCAGGTGAATTTCCATCCCAAAGAGTCTTAGCTTACTTCTATCTCACATGGTCTAGGTTGGATTCCTTATAGGTTGAGGACTTTGTTTTTACTTAAAAGAATCCCTCATTTTTAAGAACTTTTTATTGATAGCTTCCATAATTATGGAATCATTGATTCCCTCCCCATCCTCCCCCATGTCTCTCCCCCCTCTCAATTAGTCTCTGTTTTGTTTCGGTGTCATCAGCTTTCCCTCCATCATGTGTAGGTATTATCAGGCACTGTGCAGTCACAAATATCAAGGCTACTTTGTGTCTGGAAGATTGCTTTGTAAGCCCTCATCTTAACGTTATAGGTTCTTTTGGCAGCCTAACTGTTCTCTTCTTTTAGGCCTCATTTTGCGTTTCCCAATCGAAGGAGGTATTTTCAGCTGTTTTGTGCTGGCCCTCAGAGTGGAGGGATACTTGATTGCAGTTAAACATTGAGAGTGTTTCAAGTGTGTTTCAAGGACAGCCTTGGCAGGGTCTTTTCCTTATGAATAAAACGCACCTTCCTTGTTGGATACTTTTCCAAAAAGACCAAGTTAAAAATTGGAAAGATCTTTTAAGGTGAGATGGAGCTTAACCATAGGTTTGATTGCTTATCTTAGACACAAGCTTCCTTGTGTTTAGAAATTGGTTTTAAGAGGTAGAATGGGGTTGGAGAGATAGCTCAGCAGTTAAGGCGCTTGCCTGCAAAGCCCAACAGCCATGGTTCAATTCCCCAATAACTACATAAAGCCAGATTCACAAAGTGGTGCATGCATCTGGAGTTTGTTTTGAGATCAAGTGTCTTGCTATGTAGCCCAGGCTGGCCTTGGAAATCGTGATCCTCCTGCCTCCCCACTCAAGTTCGAGGATTCATTCTAATTTTTATTTATTTATTTATTTATTTCAAAGCAGAGAGATTGGGTATGCCAGAGCCTCTAGTCACTGAAAACAAACTCCAGATGCATGCACCCCTTTGTGCATCTGGCTTACGTGGGTACTAGGGAATCAAACTCAGGTTGTTAGGCTTTGTAGGCAAGTGCCTTAATTGCAGAGCCATTTCTCCAGTCTGGAAGCTTTTTATAAAATAATTTTTTGTTGTTATTTTTCAAGGTCGGGTCTCCCTCTAGCCCAGGCTGACCTGGAACTAACAACGTAGTCACAGATTGGCCTTCCACTCACAGTGATCCTCTTGCCTCTGATGTGCACCACCACACCCAGCTCCTAAATAGTTTCTGTGATGTTTATATATTTGAAAGAAAAGAGAACATGCATGTGCCAGGGCCTCTTACCACTGCAAATGAACTCCAAAAACATGCACTACTTTCTGCATCTGGCTTGACATGGGTACTAGGGAATCCAATCCAGGCTGTCAGGCTTTGCAAACAAGCACCTTTAACCACCGAGCCATCTCTCCAGCCCATGAAAGCTTTTTAAAAAAGAATTTAGGCTGGGTATGGTGGCGCCAGCCTTCAATCCCAGCACTCAGGAGGCAGAGGGAGGAGGATCACCGTGAGTTCGAGGCCACCCCGAGACTACATAGTGAATTCTAGGTCAGCCTGGGCTAAAGCTAAACCCTACCTTGAAAAACCAAAAAGAAGAAGAAGAAGAAGAAGAAGAAGAAGAAGAAGAAGAAGAAGAAGAAGAAGAAGAAGAAGAAGAAGAAGAAGAAGAAGAATTTATTTCTTTATTTCTATGGGTGGGAGGAACTGAGAACTGAGCCTGGGTGGCAGGTTTACAAGCAAGTGCCTTCCACTGCTGAACCATATTCCCAGCTGTGATGAAAGCTTTTTAATCACCAAGAAAAGCTTATCTATAGACATGCATATGGTATTGTCGCAGATCCCCAATGTCCTTCTGCAGCTCATAAGAAGTCCATGGATACTCCGGGCTAAATAACTGAGCCATCAACTACACCGTTATTTTGCTGATATTCAGCAGTACATTAAATTAGTGTGCACTGCTCTGTCTAATAACTTCACTTTTCCAAATCTGCTCTGTAAACGGTGCACACAAACAAAACAACACACAAAGTTGCTTACTGCATCCTTGTTGATCACAAAATCCAGGAGCTGGCCTAAGTGTTCGT